>OVBA01004727.1:0-22436 GCA_900406435.1 Lepidium aucheri
CTATTTCTAAATATTTTACCGCGCTATTGCGCGGGTACAAAATCTAGTATATTATAACTGTAAACAATCTGATTAGAATAGAAACTAAGTATATTTAAAATGAACCAAGTTTCTCGAAATTAAAAGGAAGTATTAATAATCCAGATCTTTTATACCAAATTATTTGATCATGAACCAAACAAACCGAAATGAAGTGAATTCGGACCATACTAACCAAATTTATCATAATAATTAATATTTTAATATTATATATATAACCATTATTTGAATTTTTGTCATAAATCAAACATTTAATCATGAGTAAAAATAATTCTCTAAACCGACCAAACCAAACCAAGTTATAATTTATATCTAAATGAGATCTTATTTCTAGAAATGAACCTTTAACAAAGTTCAAACAAATATTAAACAAAAGAAAAACAAACCTTCGAACATAGGAGAAACAAACCATCAACACTAAGAAACAAACATTCAACGTATAAAAATACAAACCTTTACCTAAAAATTATGATCCTAATTTTACTATTTTGTAGAGGTTCAACTAGTCCTCCAAAAACATATATAATAGAACCAAATTGGATTGAATATTTGATAACCAATCAACAGGAAATTTATAATATGTAATTATATTTTTCAATTATTATGCTCATATTTTCAATATAAATTTAGATATCATTTGTTGATAAGAAAATATAAATGAGCACAGATTGAAATTAAACTTCATATTCCTCAAAAAAATGTTTTTAGTGCATAAATATTTTTATGTTTACATTGTGTATATATATAACAGATTTTTTTCAAAACTATTCTAAATTGTAAAATAATATATTGATATTTCTTTTTTGCTGTCACTTAAGTTTTCACTCTTTGTTGAACACTAAAATTTTATCATATAAATTTGGTTTCTCAAAATTAGTAACTAATAAAAATTATTACTAAAAGGAAGTTATGTGGTAGTAATGATTTTACAAAGAACATTATAAAGTATTCTAGCAAAATAAAAGACATTACAAAGTAAAATAAATTTTTATTAAATAAATTTTGATTTTTAAAAATTATTAATTATTATGAAGATAATTTGTGGCTAAATAACATCTATGATAAGAGCCACGAAAATAACCATAAATTTTTTAAACCACAAATAGCAAAAAAAATTCTACGATTGTTCTACTGATGAGAAATCTTTTACGTGTAGAATCAAAATAAAAAATTATAAAACACATAACGTTTGGAAACTATAAGAAATCTATGTTGATAACAAAAAAATTCTAAATAAATTTAAGTTTCTAATGATTTTTTTAATTAAATTTTCTAAAAGCATCAATAAAACGAAATTCCAGTAAGTGAATATTTGGAAACGACATGAATTGATAGTTTTACGAATAAAGAAAGAAAAAAACAAAATGGGTAAAAGTGTAAATGAAGTTTGACTTCATAATTCTCCAAAATATCATCAAGATAGTGATACTATAAATTATATTTACACTTTTAACCATTTTGTTTATGTCTTACTTTAAAACATTTTTATTTACCCAATGTTTTTTGTATGTACATCGTAAAAGTTTTTTTTCTATGTATATATAAAGAGTTTATCTTTCTAAAAATAAGAAACATCAAAGGTAGTTCGTAAAAAATGCCTATAAAAAAGTTAGAACAAGAGAAAAATAGAAATTTGATGGACAACATAAAACATCCTATTATTTTTTCTTTGTATATATATATATATATATATATATATTTGAAACTGTTTTTCTTTGTATAGTTGATATCAACTTTTTATTTTTTCTTCTGTTAAAATGTTTTCTATTAAAATGCGAAGTGAGTTGATATCAATTTTGCTAGCCAAATCTAGCATTGCTTTTTTTTTTGTATGTACATATGATTTCTGTAACGAGTCACTAAAGACACATTAAGGAATTAGACAAATAAGAGGATTCTTTTTATTTTTATAAAGGTCTATACATACGAACCAACGAATTTCATAGATATAAAAGCACGTTAAATATTTTAATATCATTGGAAACATATAATTTTTTTTAAAAAAAAAACTGAGATCTCAAACACTCAACTAATATAGACTCTGTAGTCTGTATCGTCTAATGGATTTTGAGTCGAATAACTTGGAAAAAATGCTGTAAGCTTTGAGCTTCTAATCAAACAAGAATTTCTATTAATATACTTTTTGAGATTGACAAAGAAAATACTTGTTAAATAGTTTTTTTTTACCAAGAGCTCGAAATAGAGTCCTCCGAATGTTTTGAACAGATGAATACTAGTAGATTACAAATTTACCGGCAGAGAACACATTATTGGTATCTCTTTGAAGGAGCACATGACTTACTTGAAAGAAAATAACTTATTAACTAATTTATAAAATTGTATTAACTATAAGCACACAAAAAGAACCATGCTGAGTGGAATTGTTTGATTCCAACATTTACGAGAATACAGAAAATGACTTTGAATTAAAAAAAAAATGAAACAAACGTTATTTTTCCTGATTCTAATATATAGTGAGAGCCTCTCAAAAAATTTGAAATTTTTTTACCAAAAAATAATGTTTGATCAGAAACAACAAATTCAGTTAGCAATTGAACTGTATAGATTAACTAGAATTATTACAAACATAAATGAACGTTTTTATACAATGAATTGAATTTCATTGTCATCTAAGTAATATGGATACATATAATGACTAAAAACTGAAAAACATAAATTATAGTTTAATCGTCCAAGTTCGTTAGGACCTAAAGAAATGTTGAGAACTAGAAACTTATTAGTAAAAGATTTTAAATACAAAACTAAGCTCTTAAATACATAATTTGATCTTCACATAGAGAAAAAGAACTTATTAGAATCAAAAGTGAAGATGCATTGCGTCAGCAGTACAATTACATAGAGAGAGAGAGAGAGAGACTAAAAGAGTGGCGATGCATTTAAGACAAAGAGCATCATTGCGAAAGTACGTCATCATTGTCATCCTAACCTCTGTCTTTTTTCTTTTTTGTAATATTATTATTTTTGATTTATGAAATTTTGTATTAAATGAAAATCATAAAAGAAAAGAAAAAGAATAATAAAATTTGACTACGTCTTTCAAATCAGTAGCATCTGATAATTCTGTGCGTGATGTGATATGAGCGAAAAGCAAAGCAGCTTCTCTGCTGTTTTCTTTCTTCATTATTGATCTCTCTCTCTCACAATTTAATTTAGCGCCACATCTCACATTAAATATATATATATATATACATATGCAAAATATATATTTATTATTTATTTTTGTCAAATATATATATATATATATATATTTCTATATACGTTTATTTATTTTGTCATATATATATATAAATATGTCAGCTAAAATGCAAAATTAATTTACATTTTAAAAATACACCACATAATATTTAAATTAAGTATATCATTTAATGATTAAAATTTTATTTAATTAAAAATCAGTTTAAGTTTTCAAAACATAATTTAAAATAAAATTTTACTTCTAACTCCTTAGTTTAATACCATTAAAAATAAAATTATGTAGTGTAATCAACAAGACTATATATTAAAATTTAATATATTTGTATAGAAATCTTTAAAAATATTTAAACTAAAATAAAAGATTTTTCGATGGTTTACTATTTTCTTGCGATATTTTGCCATAAGTTACAAATACTAGATTGCAATACAAATTGGAAATGCAGAATATAATTAGAGACAATAAAAAATGGAAAAATCAAAGAAAATAAAGTAGAATTGAGGAAACCGATGGAGAAATAAAAAGCAAAGGAAGGTAATAAATGAGAGATAATGATCTCTCATTCTCAAATGACATATCCTTAGCCATCTGTACATACACATAAATAGCCTTGCGCTTCTTTCGTTTTATAGATATCACCACAATTGTTTATATTGAGTTCCTTATTACTAAATCGACAAACTCATAAATAAAAACATAGGCAGTTAAATGTCTATTTTTACTCTAGTTTTTTTTAATAACTCAAAAGTTTCCAGATCCCATAAGAGGAAAAATGAACTATTTTTTTGGGAGTGGTAATGCTCATAGATAGACTCCATTCTCTGTTCTATAAATAAGTAGTAAGCATGTACTCATATTTATGGTTCTTCGAATAAGCTCGACAAACACATAGAAAAATAAGCTCAACAGACTTTAATTTTTATTTGGAGTAGTGTTTGTTTGTGTTTAGAGTAGTGTCCGTTAACCCTCGGATAACCAAATTAACTGTGAAATAGTTTCGAGTGTTGGGAACTCAAACCGGTGATGTAGGAAACACCCGGCCCCGATCCTTATAACTCGACCACAATCATTCGGTTTACTATAGTTTTTATCAAAACTTGATTTCAAAAATTATATTTAGACTATATGATATTGTTGGAAAAAAAGTTTTGAGGTTATACATAAACCAATCTATTTAGAAGAAACGAACGATATGCTTATATTTTGTTTTTAATAACCCAAAATATTATTGTTACATGAAATATCATATCATGGCTCATTCACTTTTGAATAATGTTACTATACACTAAACATAAAATTGTTCAAAAATTACAATTTTTAAAGTATGTTAATTCATAATAATATTTCTGTGATTTGGAGTATAGCCTGTCTAAAAATATATATAGCTCATCATTCGATATTATATATCTATAAACCAGTACGTAGATCCCTGGATCCATATCCATCCGATTTTTATTTATAATCTGAATAATAAATATAGAGCAAAAAAGTAAAGAAAAAAAACAATAAAAATAATGAATGGTAGGCTCATATCTCAACTACCACTATTCATTTGCCTTTTTGTCTCTAATTTTGTCCTTTTCTATTTCGTCTCTTTGGCTTTCTTCTTTCGGGAAACCCTTATTACTTTAACTCTCTCCTCTCTTCTAACCTTTTTTTTTTATCAAACATAAGCCACAAAATAGCTGGTCAATAGCCAAGTTACAATATAATTAGACAGTAAAATTCCATTCCAAAATAAACAAATGTCTTTATCTTTAATAAACTTATTACCTGCCACTAGACTAAAAACCAGTTGCATTAACTCTCAATGCCAAAAAATCACTCTTTAATTTCCTCTTACTGTTCTCTTATATAATGAATCCAATAATGAGACTTATTAAATTAGTTCATGATTTTTTTAGGGTCTTGCAATGCTTTTTCACAAGGTTACGGATATTTTTGCGTGTGCCAAATATGCTTAATTATATGATAAAATTATCCCAAAGGTATATATGAACACAAGCATTGATACATACTTTTTGCTAGAAAACTTGCGACTAAAATTTTGAAATACAAACACCATAATCAACACACATCAAAATTCTCTGACTAATATCATCTCTTCATTAACAATTTAGTAATTGATTTAGTCGTTAACAAAGTAACGCATGGAGTGAGAAAATTGTATTTCATAATCTTCCAAAAATAAAAAATTGTATTTCATAACATAAGATATTTAGATAGTTGGGAATGTGCTTTTGATTAAGTGGTTAAAATTTTTGTTTCTACCATTTTTCATAAGAGTTTGACTCTACGAGATCTCGCGTAATCTTAAATGATATTGTTTGGAGTGTGGGCGATGAATTGTATTTTATCGATTTAAACATTGAAAAAAAAGTGTTTGGATGATTAAAGTATAAAAAATTTCATTTCGTTACACTTACAAAGATGCAAACAATTTTTTTATGATTAGACTAAAAGATCATAAAACATAAAGATAATGAAATATATATATATGTGTGTACACACACACATTTGAAAAATATTTCAATAGTTTTCTGGAAAGTACTGCACACAATTTTGTACGTTCAAAAATTAAAGAAAAGAACAATAAAGAGAAAGGAAACATGGCCCATGGATGAACATTGTCTCTCATATAATGTGGGGGTCGCTTTGTTTGTTGAAACAGAGAGAGACTATAAATTAAATAGCTTAAAGATAAATGTGACAAAAAGCAAACAGTTTGTGAAGAACTCAGAAACATATCACATAATTCAGAATATGGTTTTGTATGGATTCTTCATGCAAACTTGTACCTATTTCTCCCATCATCACTATAACATAAGTACACTTCTCATTCCTTTTTCTCTCAACTTTTAATCATAATTATGTCACTTTTGTTTTCATTATCAGTATATATTTTTAAAAATGGATCTGGAATACCCTGTTAGGCTGTGATTTCAACCTTCAACCAATTGCATTCAATTACTTTTTAATAAATTTATTAATATTTTTTAATGTCACATATATATATATATATATATATATATTTAAGTGGTATGGCTATATTTAAAGGTAGATTCACCTCCGAAGAAGCAGAAGCATCAGCCTTAATATGGGCTATACAATCAACATATGGAATAGAATTCATATTTGAAGGTGATAGTTTGGTTTTTCTAAAGGCAATACATAAGCCGGAGATAATTTTGCGCCTACAATATTATACCTTTGTAACTAACCAAAATAAACTGATGTTCGACAACATACAGTGAAACTTCAAACAAAAAGAAACAAACGTATGTGCAGACAAATTATATAGCTAGATATATTCTTCGACTTTCACCATATACATGGCGTTCACATTATGAACATCTTATTTCATACAACAGTTTATAATAAATGATTCATGTTAATGAAATACAATCAAGTTTTACGGGAAAAAAAAAAGTGGTATGGTCTTTTTGTGTGTGTCAAACATGCTCAAAGGCAATAAGCAAACACATATTTTATGCGAGATTACATTTTTAAAATAAACCACCATTATAAAGATCTTCCTTGACAGATAATTGAGATTTTTCTCATGAGGATTTTGGAAATACTCAATATAAGATCGATATTTTCCTCTCAAATTAACATTCAAGCGGTCCGTTGATGGAAATTATTTCGTTGGACAAGAAATAGAATCGAAACCTAGATCGAAACAAGTCACTGTGTTCGTTGTTGCCCGGAGGATGAGTTTTTGAAATCATTATCCATAATTGATATTCTTATCAGTAAATATGTTTTCAAAATTCGGATATTCCATTTATAATAATTCAATGTTGATCGAAACTGTTTCGCACCGATTAGTCTAATTCAATTATTAAAGATGTAGATAAATGATCTGTTTACTTATTGTCAATTGACTTTGAATTGGAAGTCATAAATTTAACATGATATCAGAGATATACGTCTGTTGTGAATCTGATCCAACATGTGTATACCATGTTAATACATATGTTGTGATGTTTCGAGATATTCAGTTATAATACCTATTATCTCGAGAGAGCGTGTTAAAACGTAGATAAAATCCTTTTTACTCATTGTCAATTAATTTTGAGTTGGAACCCCATAATTCAACATATGCCTGGGCATAATACCCGAAACCTGAAATTTGACCCGAACCCGATCCAAAATATCAGAAACCAAACTGAACCGAAACTTATAAAATACCCGAACGAGTTTTGGATCATAAAAATATGGGTACCCGAACCCGAAAGGCTAAAACCCAAAACTCAAATGGGTACTCGAAATATCTGAATTATATAATATATTTAAAAATAATTATATATATATATATTTAATTACACGAATATTCAAAATTTTAACTATAAATTTATATGTATTAGTCATTTTAGAATCAAATAACCAAAAAACCTAAATATGATTTTTTATATATTAAATTATAGTTTTTTAAAACTTTTTTTAAGCTTTTTTAATATGTTTCTAAAAAAATTAATTAAGAAAATATGGACACCTGAACTGGATCTGAACCCGAACATAATCCGATCCGAAATAAAGTATTTTATAAGAATCGAACCCGACGCAAAGCAGAAATTAAATATCCAAACCCGACCCGAACACACAAAAATACTTGAATAGGTCTTATATAAGTAAATCCAAAATACCCGAAACCCAAAATACTCGATCCGATCGGGTACCCGTATCCGAATGTCCAGGCGTTATTTAACAATTCCCTCAAATAATCAATGTGTTTTTAAAAACACTAGCTTTGTACCCACGCGATGCACGGGATAATATTTGTAAAAAATATTATTTATCTGATTTTAAACCTATTTTTAAAACTATTTATGTGATGTTTTATTTTTAAAATAATTTGGTTATTAATTTAATTTTGAGAGTCAAGAATTAGATAACCAACTTATAACTATATCAATATGAAGACTGATAGTTATATATTTCTCTTGATTCACTATGTCATCAATATGATATTCACACATGGATTTCTTTTTATTCACAACACTTGTTACTTTAATCTTTTCTTTCCTTAATAAAATCACGATTTAGATTCTTAATCACAATTTATACCCGAACAAAAGCGTAATATTATATTTAAAAACAAATTCATTTAACATTTAAAAATAAATAATTTTCAACCAATACATTTAACACATAAAAATAAATAATTTTCAACAAACAAATTTGATATTCATATTTCAAAATTAGTTTTGTTGTAAAAGTTAAATGATGTTTAAATTGTAATTTCTTAAACTTATTTATTACATGAATATAAGCATTCAATTTAATTTTAATTTTTTTGTTTGATTTTTAATATTCGCTATATAAATAAACACATACAACCTTTTTTAAAAATATAATAATGTACAATTTATAATTCATGTAATTTGTTAACAAACTAAAGTTGTGTTTTGATCAAATAGAACCAAATACATAATACTTCTAATTTTGTATACAAGTTAGAAAAAAGTAGTTTAACATAAAAGCTATATGTTTAGTTTCCTGATATATATTGAAATGTAGTTATGATGCTTATTAACAAATTTGGCTTTTATATTTAAAAATAAGTTTGATTATGTGTAGAATTTTTTTAATCTCATTGATAGTTTGAATTACTGATTATGTTGATGTGTATTATTGTTTTAATTTTATTGGTAGCTTGAGTTAGTGATGATGCTGATGTGTCATCATCAGAAAACTCCAAAACGCCACGTGTCGATCCCTGGAGAGTTATAGTCTTCTTTTATATATATAATTACTACTTTCATATATGGTCTGATTGGTGATTTTGTTTAAATGCAATTGAAACAAAACAGCTGAATAGAATGTCATTTGAAAGTAAACGGTTAACAGCGATTGACATAAATAAATAACTTAGTAAATAAGTCCAAATGTTTGTAGCAATATAAATAATGCAAATACCCGTTAAGTGCTACTGATCAAAGCCTTAGTATTAATATGTCCTATGTGTTTAAAGTAGTATATTACAAGTAGGTGTTAATCATAATAACTATAACTTCATGCTAGCTGATTAGCCAATAGGATTTGAGAGATCAATGAAATGGCTTGTCAAACCATTTTGGCAATTAAAAATTTAGAAGGGAAGACATAAAAAGCTAATTTATCAATAAAGTAAAAAAGTAAAGAGACGATGCAACCGTGCGGGCGACAGGTGCAAAAGAGAGCAAATCAATTTTGAGAAATACTGTAATTTAAAGATTAGGGTTTCTTCAAAAGTACTCTGAGAATTTTGGGGGATTTTGGTCAACACTGGGAATTGTGTCGATACTTGTCATTAATTGTCTTTATTAATGAAAAGTGAAAATATAGATCCAATAATCATCATTTGTTATGTATCTTAAATGCAATTGACTAGTTGACAAAAATAATGCAATTGACTAGATACAGAGATATACAGATATACAGAACGCGTCTCTCATCTAAACAATGTTTCCTTCTTTCTAAAGCAATCAGATCAACACAAATATATATATATATATATATATATATATAATTATAATGAAAAAAGCGTTTTAACTTTTAACTAAACAACCATTTCTTCTTTTTGAAGCAATCAAATTAGTAGAAAAAATAATTATGATCTTATTGTTTATTTATTCATTATCAGCTTTAGTTTGTGTGTATATATTGATTAGAAACATAGTTTTATTTTTACATAATGTAGTTGGCTATTTAGTCCTGAATGTTATTACATTATATAGATTTTTATGTGGGTGTTTATCATTTTGAACTGTTTTTTTTAATAATTAGACCGATAGAATCCAATCTATAACTCAAAGTTCATACCGTAAAATCTTGTAACGAAAGTAATCAAACCTCGGTACCTGAAGATTTGTAAAAAGAACACTAATACTAACCCATTTATCTTTGATAATATGAACTAGTTTATTAAATTTATTTTAATGTTTTCTTTAGTTGAAAAGAAAAAAAAACGACTTCAACTTTTTTTTTGTAAGAAATGAACTTTAAATGTAACTTATATTCAAAAAATATTAATTCGTGTTTTTCTCATAATTATTCCATTGTCAAATTATTTTAAAAAAATATTATAACAAAAATAAAATAAAATGCATCAGTTGTAAACACTAGTTTTAATAATATTATATAATAATTCTTTGAAAAATTCTTATACAAAATCAATCAACTAAACAAGAACAAGAAAAAAAATTCTTTTTTCCAAAAATCTTAAAACTCGGTCGATTTAGTATAAAATTCCATGAAAAATACATTATCTATGTATTAACAGAGTAAACATGCCATTATATAAAGGAACACATATTTCTTTTTTTGGTGAACAATGAACATATATTACTGATAAAATCTTTCATATGTTTGTTGAATTTCAGAATGATTATCCGTGTTTTATTTTGTATATTTCTTGAAAAATCATATTTACCATATATAATATACATAAAATATATTCTTTTTATTTATTCACCACAAGAAAACACGCGTTTTGCGACGGAAAAAAACATAGCAAATCCATCGCAAATGACATTTTGGGACGGATTTGCGACGTCCAAAAAAATATCGCAAAACGCGTGTCGCAAAAAAAACACATCGCAAATTCGTCGCAAAACTTGCGACGGACAAGAATCCTCGCAAATCCCTCGCATAGAAAGACGTCGTAAATTCCTCGCAAAGCTTGCGACGCGTTTGCGATGAAATACCTGCGATGGAATTGCGAGGTCCTAGATGCGATGAAATTGCAACGCCTTTTATGCAATGATATTTCAAGGCCAAAACATGCGATGAATTTGCGATGTCTACTATGCGACGGATTCACGACGTTTTTTTTGCGAGGATTTTGCGATGTTAGACTTGCGAGGTATACACGACGCCCTCATTTCCGAGAGAATTGCGACGACCTATCTGCGACGTCTCCTTTTGCGACGAATTTGCGACGTCTAAAGAGTTTGTGACGTATTTGCGACGCTTTTAATTATTTATTTAAAACAAATATATAATAATAATAAAAATTCAAATTAATATTTTAAAATATTTTACAAAAATAAAAATATCCTACAAAAATAATATTTCACAAAAAAAAAGTACAACTCCGGGTCTTCATCCTCAGAACTGGATTCCGAGTCTGCATTGAATTTAGAGAGCTCTGATGCTATCTTCTTGTCTTTCCCCAGCAGAATAGTCCGCAACTTATTATATTGCAAGTTCTTCTTCTTTGCCTTACGTAGTGATTTGATTGTCTTATCAATAACCTTGGCTTGACGATCTACTAATTCTCTCATATCATGATCAGAAGATCTAAATGACTGAGAGTACTCTTCAGGCGATAAGCATTGTTCAATCCTTGATCCGAGTGATCTGGTGCCGAAAATTCTTCCCCTTTTACGAGGAGCAAACTAAAAAAAGAAATACAATTAACGTTAGTATAGTAAATTAAGTATTAAAAAAAGTAAAAAATGAATTAAAATAATCTTAGATTTGCGTAAATTTGGTTCTTCTGTGCAGTAGTTAGTTAACTATCATAAACATTTTCAAAATTAAAAAATTATTTTAAAATTACGAACAATTTTAAAAATTACAAAAACATTTTAATATTACGAAAAAAGTTTTAAAATTATAAAAATATTATAAATTTACTTAAAATATTTTAAAATTACTAAAATGGTTTTAAAATTTCAAAAACGTTTTAAAATTACAAAAATTATTTTAAAATTTACCAAAACCGTTTTAAATTACAAAAACATTTTAAAATTACATAAAATGTTTTAAATTTACAAAAAAACGTTTGAAAATTACAGAAATTTTTTAAAAATTACAAAAAAGTTTTAAATCAAATTAATAAACGTTTTAATAATAGAAAAATATTTTTAAAATTGTTTTATTGTCTCCTAAATGTTTTTTAATATAAAAAATTCTAAAATTAAAATCTTCAATCTAGAACTAAAGATTCAACAAGTTCAAACCTAAATCTAAAATCTAGCATAGAAATTCAGTTTAAATCGTTCTAGATCTAACTTCCAACGAAAAAAGAAAAAAAAAATTACCTTTGGCCGGAAAAAATGAAGCACAGCGGCGGAAAAGGAGGAAGACGGCGGCGGGTTGTAGATCTAGCACCGGAGAAGAACAAAACTTAGTTATAGTTGAAGAGAAATACAAGAAAAGAAGAAAAGAGGGAAGGAGAAAGGATTACCTACCGTAAACGAAGCATGGCGGCGGAAGCAAGGAAGAAAGAGGCGGCGGCAGAAATGGAGAAGAAGAAGGAAGAAGAACCAAATGGGGAAGGAGAAATGGGTGGACATATATATAAAATGGGCGCCGTTGCAGGGCCATCGCAAATTTACGAGGGCCTTGCGAGGAAACTAGGGTTTCCGTGTTCCCTTGCAAAGTCCTCGCAAGTTTGCGAGGCACTTGCAATGTTTTCTGAAAGCCCTTGCAAAGGCCTCGCAAATCCAGAAACCGAGCAATTTTGCGTAGTGCGAGTAATACATACGGGGAGGAAAAGAAGTTATAGAAACATGTTCGGGATTACCTCAAGTTGGTATAATATTCTTAACCGAGCTGGAAAGTGATTTTGTAATCAACTTCAGAGCATGAACGAAACCGTTGAATTTGCTAAGTACTTTTTGGAATGAATTTGGTAAGCAAATTAAAGACTTGTAAAATATGTTCGGGACTGATTATATTGATTACAAAAATTGAGAGACTTATATTGTCCGAGTATTCCGTGATCACACTCACATAATATATGATATTCTTCTATAGAGCTATTGTTGTGCCAAAGCACTTAGCAAAATTTTACAGTTTTAGGGGTTGGCGTCGCAAGTGCCTCGCAAACTTGCAAGGGCTTTGCGACGCAAAGGCAATATCCCTCGCAAAACACAAGTTTGCGAGGCACTTGCAACGTTTTCTGAAAGCCCTCGCAAAGGCCTCGCAAATCCAGAAACCGAGCAATTTTGCCTAATGCGAGTAATACATACAGGGAGGAAAAGAAGTTATAGAAACATGTTCAGGATTACCTCAAGTTGGTATAATATTCTTAACCGAGCTGGAAAGTGATTTTGTAATCAACTTCAGAGTATGAACGAAACCGTTGAATTTGCTAAGTACTTCTTCAAATGAATTCGGTAAGCAAATTAAAGACTTGTAGAATATGTCAGAGACTGATTATATTGATTACAAAAATTGAGAGACTTATATTGTCCGAGTATTCCGTGATCACATTCACATAATATATGACATTCTTCTATAGAGCTATTGTTGTGCCAAAGCACTTAGCAAAATTTTACAGTTTTAGGGGTTGGCGTCGCAAGTGCCTCGCAAACTTGCGAGGGCTTTGCTACGCCAAGGCAAAATCCCTCGCAAAGCCCTCGCAAGTTTGCGAGGCACTTGTGATGTTTTTTGAAAGCCCTCGCAAAGGCCTCGCAAATCCAGAAACCGAGCAATTTTGCCTAGTGCGAGTAATACATACATGGAGGAAAAGAAGTTATAGAAACATGTTCAGGATTACCTCAAGTTGGTATAATATTCTTAACAGAGGTGGAAAGTGATTTTGTAATCAACTTCAGAGCATGAACGAAACCGTTGAATTTGCTAAGTACTTCTCCGAATGAATTCGGTAAGCAAATTAAAGACTTGTAGAATATGTCGGAGACTGATTATATTGATTACAAAAATTGAGAGACTTATATTGTCCGAGTATTTCGTGATCACATTCACATAATATATGACATTCTTCTATAGAGCTATTGTTGTGCCAAAGCACTTAACAAAATTTTACAGTTTTAGGGGTTGGCGTCGCAAGTGCCTCGCAAACTTGTGAGGGCTTTGCGACGCCAAGGCCAAATTCCTCGCAAAGCCCTCGCAAAGGTTCCTTTACTTTTAATAGACATCAACCTAGATGCTAATGACAATTTGGGTAAACCTTCTCTACATCCCTCATAGATAGGTTCATTTGCAGCATCTAGTATATCATAAACTTGTTTTGCTTCGGGGTTGGGTTCTTCAATTCTATTTTCAGTGACACCTGGAATATTACCATGATATGCATCTGTAATCATATCATGATGCCTAATTCCTTGTTGCTCATCATAGTTTTCAAACATATTTCTGCCATAATTATAGTTAGTATTATCATGCCCACCAGCACCCGTACTACTATTCCCAACACCCAAACTATACCCCTCTCCATGTGAAAACCACACATAATAATTAGGAATAAATCCTCTATTATATAGATGTCTTTTCACCATATCTATATTCAAATATTTCCTGTTCTCACACTTTACACATGGACAAAAGATGTTACCGTCATTTGGAGTAAATGGGTTATTAGTTGCCTGATTTTTGAATTCTTGCAACCCATCTCGAAACTCATTCGTCACTTCTCCAGTCTGCATATCTCTTCGATTATACATCCATCGTCGTAATGAAACTACTTCAGCTTCTGACATCATTTTTATTTTTATTTTCAAAAGTTATTTTTTGCAATTTTTTTTCTCTCACTACTTTCTCACTCTTAGTGTTTGAGATTTGGTGTGAAGTTACAATCTCCCATTGGGTCTATTTATAGGGAAAGAAGGAAAATTTGCTACAGATTTGTGATGTACTGTAGCAAATGTCGCAGGGCCATCGCAAATGTCTCGCAAACTCTGCAGCAGAAAAAACATGTCGCAAATCATCGCAAATATGCTACGAATTTGCGATGTAACATAAAACGTCGCAAGTCTCTCGCGAGTTCATCGCAGGTCTTGCGACGCCAGAGAATCCGTCGCAAACTTGCGACGTCTTTGCGACATCTTGTCATACGTCACAAATTTGTCGCAAATCCATCGCATTTTTTGCGATGGAAATAATCCCTCGTAAATTTGCGTCGCAAAACTTCTGTTTTCTTGTAGTGATTAGTGATTAAAGTTGGTTTTATCAAAAAAATTGTCATTAGAAAAAAACATATTCTTCTTATTTTTTCGGCAATTTGATTGAACAAAACTTAATCTATAGCTCAACATTCCAAAACTTTTAACATTATCGCATGCCACATTGCAAGTCCATATAAAGTCAAAATCCGATGAGAAAACACAAAAAAACCAGCAACAATCTGACCAAAACACTTCATCAACATGTTATTCTTCTTCATCCATCAATTGTTTTTTGTTAACAGTAATTAGATCGCAATGATCCATACCAAAACTGTTTATATTGGAACAAGATAGAATTTGAACACACCACCTAATACCAAATGAAATCGAAATAAACCAAAAGAATCACCTGCTTTTTGACTTTTCATTCATCATTTATGTTGACAAACATAATTTATATCCACAATTCTACAAATACATGCCACTATCTACAATCGATTGAAAAAACCTTAAAAGTATATAATAAACTATATGATTGAATAGGCACTTTAATAATATAATTATTTAAAGGCAGTGTGAAAAAGGCTATAGTTTTCTCAGTAAATTTTCACACACATATATATATATAGAGAGAGAATAGTAGCAACGGTAATAATATAATTGAGATTTTGCACATTACTATAACGAAATAGTAGTAAAAATAAAAAATACCAAAATTGTTGATGTGACAATTAGTAAATAGAGCAATAAATAGACTCATCATTAATAAGAAAGAAGAAAGGCTAGAAAATAGCAGAGTAGGTAATAATAATAAAATTCGCCCGGAGATAAGATGTTTCATCTTCATGTTTTTGTTTTCCGTTAAACCTCTTCCTACATCAAATCTCATCTTTGACACTGACACTTTATTCAACATCAAACTTCTTTTCCTTCAAACATTGTTACAACTGATTTCTTCATGTCTTTTTTTTTATTGTTTTATATATTTTTTTTAATTTCATTATCTCTAGTAAGTCTATATATCTTTGCTAGAGATAAATTTTTGATGAAGCTAAGGAATTTATAAGACCCCCCGACATATAAAAACTATGTGATATAAATTAAGAGAAACAAAGTACAAATACAAAAGTAACTATCATTATATATCTAAGTGATAATAATCATAGTTCATAATAAAAACTCAAATTAATGTATCAAAAGAGATCGTACCTTACGATTATAATATATTTGGTTTTCCACATCAAATATTTTCTTAAGATTTATAATTTCATCATTAGGAAGTGATCAACGACGATGAACCACCAAAACCCTAAATTCTCAAGACGGATCAACAGTACGGCGACCGTCGTCTCCTGCGGCGGCTCTGGGCTGCTGAAATTGAGTAATCTGGCCAATAGCAAGAATCCCACCGTCGTAGTTGTTACCGGCTGGGACATCTAAACCACCAAACATCTGTTCTCTAGGGAAAAACTGGTGGTGATGATAGTGATGGTCTCTCACGGTGGTTGTAGCGTTTCCATCGGCAGCTCCGGCGAGCAAATTAATACCTAAGCTCTGATGAGTCGCGGCGAGGATACCGAGGCTTTGATACTTTGAAAGCTCTGATTTAGCGCAGCTGAGATCGATTTGAAGCTGACGAAGCTGATGTTGGAGAAGAGAGATAACTCCGACACAACCGTAAACTGGGTCACGAAGACGCATGTCGGCTTCATAAGCCAAAGAGTTAACTGCATCTTCACGTTGTGAAGGGTGAAGCTCGTTAAGGAGCTTTGTCACGTTGCTTGCTCCAAAAACTTTGTGAACGTTTGCGAATTTTTGTGGTTGATCTGGTGGAAAATACGGTGCGAATACACATTCTGGTTGACATTTTCTTCGTAGGAATTTGCAGGCTGCACATGGTGAGTTTGTTGATGAAGATGCCATTGAACAAAGTTTTTATTGCTCTTTTTTCCTCTCTACAGAAAAGCCGCCATAGATATCGGAAAACAGAATTAGGGTTTTTTAATATTGTTTTTTGGATAAGGGAAGAAGATATTATGTAATCAGTTGCGATATGAAGATATATTATCTGTATGTTATAATCAGATATGAAATAGCTGGACAAAAAGAAAGAAATAATTAATTTAGACAAGTTGTATAATTGTAATCTCTAAAATAAGAAAGCTTACCTTCAACTGAAATTAAACAAGTTCTTTTTCAATATGGTTTCTGTTTCTCTGAAGGGAAATAAAAGAAGATCTTCTCTGCTTTCTCTAAGCTCCTATTTGGGGTTGCATACAAAAAGCTGTCAAATAAGAGAAAATTTGTAACTAGTAGTATTAAATATATATATATATATATATTATATGAGCTCTATATCTATATATATGCACATTCACAAACACATACTAATGTCCTATGTATGTATAGATATAATAATATAGATTGATCCAACCTTCTTGTCAACTGTTGAAAGCAAATAGAGGAAAGAGCAAAATGAAAGGTGCTTTTGTAAAGTCAAACAAAAAGGTATGCATAGAAATATAATCTATGTATAAAAGATGATCACTTTATCAAACAGAAAGATCATTTCAGACCTAGAGATATGTGTATAAATAGAAGGGCTTGTAGCTATATGATTGCTAGTCAAAGATAATTTGGTAACTAGACCTAAGAGTCTATGAGACAACCTGAGAAATTTATAATCATTGTAACAAAAACAACAAAAAAGAGAGAAAGAAATTTAGTTTGCACCGTTGAAGTTGGAAGGAGTGTGGATGAATTAAACGAAATATAAGGAACAAAGCAGATGAGACCAATGGTGTTCTTTGTGTTTGCTTAGATAGGTAGGTATGAGAGAAGGAAGAAGAAGAAGAAGAAGAGAGGAGAAGAAAGATGTAATTAATTAGTAAAAAGCAAAAGATTGGATCTCGTGAAGAAAAGACTTTTGAGTTTTGAGGCTCTCGATGGGCAAAAGCTCATATTGTGCTTAAATTTCATATATTTATTCGATTAAATTAATATTATTTTGGTAAGAAAAGAAGCTCATAAATATGATAAGACTAGTACTAATTAATGTTATAAAATCATATCAACTAATATACCTTCAAATAGTAATAGGATTTGGTAGTAGGGAATTGATTTCCATGTGAAGAAATTGAGAGTTTCTAAGGAAGAAGAAAGAGAGGATCTTGGGATGAACCCTTGGACCCTAGCATAGACTCTAACAACAATAATAACAATAAATGTGTTATAATTAGTAGTATTAAAGTTTGCAAAAAATAATAAAATAAAAATATGAAAAAGAAATAAATGTGAAAAGGAGAGATGGGAAATGAGAGATGGGGTCTGACTCTGACTCTCCTGATGGATCTTGGGATGAAGAATTTTGCTCTTTTTATTCTTATTCTTTTTGTCTAGGGATTTACATACAGTAACCAAGCATTTTGTTTATTACTCTTATTATACCATATAGTAATACAAAAATATTAATACAGTTGACAAAATATTAATGGAATAATACTGTAAGAAAAAAGGAAAAGTTGAAAATGAAGTTACCGTCGTCGGTCAAACCCAATTTTTCATGGTTCTTTATACAAAAAGACACAGAAAAATAGACTGCCAACTTTCTTAGTCTCTTATCTGTCTTTCCCTAAATATTACAACTAGTATTTAATATTATATTAGTGATTCTTTTTTGTTTTGTTTTTGGTTTAATAAACTCGCTAGTTTTGCGCAAAGAATAAAAAAAGAGAAAGAGGAAGGGGGCATAGAAAGATGATGAGTATAAGGAAGAGAGTAGTACGCCCTAAGGTGTAGGGAGATAGAAAGAGAAAATCGCCCAGATGCAGAGGCTAAGGAAACGGAGACTTAGAACAACTTTTATGGTGTGTCGATATATAGAGAGATAGAGAGAGAACAAGAGACTGAGTGACTCATCACGGACTCTGTCTTTCTTCTTTTTATATATCTATCTATCTATATATTTCTCTACATATAACACATTTTCCTCTATAGGAAAACTAGCAAACAGACCATCAAACTTGGTTATGTAATGATACCTACTTTCTTTTTGGTGTTTCTAACATAAACCCAATATTAGTATACCACTATAAGTGTGATCCAACTAGCATTAGTGCATTGGATCCCAACAAAATTCTGTAGTTAAGCATGTTTGAGCAAAAATAATATAAGGATGCGTGATCTTCCAGAAAGTTTTACCTATATTTTTTAAAATGTTGACCGAAAACTTTTTAGTATATCATTATAAGATTTGCCTATTCAATACTAACAGCATAATCGATCGACTTGTAACATAACCCATAAAATAGGATTTTTGACCAACACAGCTGTGGTCTAAGCAAAAAGACTCAAGACATTAGGAGTACGTTACATGAGTTCGAACCTCCCCTAAATCATATTGTACAATTGCAAATTCAGATGATATTTATATTGCTTTCTATGACTCCGAAGTAAATTCAAGCTCGAGACAGAGGTAGTACGCTACTTGAGATTCAATCACCTTGGTTAGTCCTCACCGTATCGGGACTCCTATCCTGTTTTGTCCTGGTTTCATCCAATAATTCCCGTTTCTTTCGGGAATGAAAACTCTAATTTCCCATTCGAGTCCAAAAGTAATATCCAAATGGGTAACAGAAAGGGTCGGGAATGGGTTCAAGAATTCCCTGAATTCCCGTTGGATATTTGTTTATGTTAACAAATGCTAAAATATATTAGATTCAAATACTAGATATGTTTTAAATAATTAAAATCAAGCCTATAACTATATTTAACTTAAATTTTCATAACCTTACGATGTATACAAATGATTCAATATGGATATACTAGTATTTTTGGTAAAAACAGGTAATGTTGGTCATTTAATTACAAATTCTAACACTATAATTTTGTATTTTTGTGTATTAAACATCGGTATATCTTTTATACACTGTTATTTTTGTTATATTGATTATATAATTTATAATAATACTATTAGTTTTTTTGCTACTCGTATTTTTAAACTATTTTCTGTACGTATACCACCGTTTTTTGATTTAGTAGAATTTTGGGAGTAGTTTGGAAAGTAAATTTTGAGTCTCAAAATTCCCGTACCGTTTCCGATTCCTGAAATTCTCATCCCGTTTTGTAACAGGAATCATTTAGGAAATAAATCTAATTTTCCGAACTAACCGTTCCCATAATTTCTCGTCCTGTTTCCCGCTATGCCCATGCTAACTTTGATTATATAAAAAGAAAGAGTAGTAGTTTGTATTTTCAAATTCTAATGGAAAAGAAAAACAATAAAATTTAAACTTTTGTATCGAACAGTTGAGTATGGGGTTAGAGATGACACCATTTCTTAGTGCTTTAGATTTTAAGAAATCTCTATATTAATAATGGAAGTTACATTCAAGAACATTTCATAGTATATTGATATCGATTTGCATTTTCTTTCATAATTTACAACTAAATTACCTCAAATATGTCATATATAACAAATGGATACTTATTTCAGCTAGTTAGTTTTTTTTTATATATATATAAAAAGTCTTATTAATCTGGATAACTACAATTCAACCTCTTAGTGTATATATAACTTATTCATCTTACATTATAAAATTATTAATAGGTTATATATATCAGTTACTTCTTATATATTATATATACTCAAGCAATAGAACCAAATTAAAGCAACACAACCACTACAGTAAAATAGTGCTTGTACCTTATGTACTACTACAAATATTCTAAAAAATGGTTAAGCATACATGTCAAAGTTTGAACTTTCTTTTTTACATTAGTTCTCTAAAACTGAAATAGGTCATCACTTTTTTTACGTACAAACCTAACCTAACAAAGAAGCGTGCAAAGAGAAGAAATGTAATAACATTTAAAACAATTTTGAGTGAAACTGGAGAGAGAGCATGAATGAATGAGAAATGAATAGAAGCAAGTGGGTCGTGGTTGCATATTGCATTGTTGTAATTACTGTTTGTAGCAGAGTCTGCAACACTATTTACTTGTACCCAATTTCAAACGACAACCATTCCTTTTTATTTAAGGCTTTTATTTATTACAATTTTTATAAAAAATTCAACTATTCATGTCTTCATGTTCTTTGTCTTCTTCCTTCGTTTATAACAATGGGTCCATAAATCATAGAATTCACACCATATGGATGGTAACACCTCTCTTCTCCAATTAATATTCATAATAAGTATGTTTGGCTTATATCGTTTTCATATTATTATATTATACATTGCGTCTTCTTATAAAACTAGCTTGTGTTTTATATTTTCCACACTTCGGGACCTACGTTTCTTACAAGCTTTTCTTTATGTCTATATAGATAAGTTTATTTCTTTATAGGAATTTTAAGAAATGCCTTTTTTGACATGCCCCTTTTCAAAAAGTGCTCTCTTATGCCTATTTCTCTCTCCTAATTTCCAAAGGAAAGGGCAAGTTTTGAAAAAGGACATGCCAAAAAGGGCATTTTTGAAATTCTCCCATTTAGTTTAATCATCGATCTACAATTTTGAAAACGTTTCATTAACATTCAAGTATGATCAGAACAATAAGACTAATAGTAATATCAAATTCTTCTTTACACTAGAACAGTTGCACTTAAACAGTTTACGCAGCTCCTTTTTATATAATTTAACTATCCTGTGCAAAATACGGAAAACGGGCCCTTTATTTATCTTCCTATAAGAGAAATTTTGAGAAATATCATTTTTAGTGTACTTCTTTTCAAAAATGCCTTTGACATTTATCTTTTCAAAAATGCCCCTCATTAATACAAAAATGATTAAAATACCCTCAATAAAATTGTTACAATTTTTTCCCGCTTAAAAAAAAAAATTCCAGCCAATTTTTTTTTAATGGAATTTTGATAAAAAAGTTTATGGAAAAAAAAATTTCCCGCCAAAAAAATATTTTTTCCACCAAAACATTTTTATAAGTGCGCTTATAAATCTTTACAAAATTTTTATAAACACCTTATAAATTTTTATAAACGCCTTATAAATTTTTATAACACCCTACAAATTTTTTATAAACACTTTATAAATTTATAAGCTCTCTTATAAATCCTTATAAATTTTGATAAACACGTTATAAATTTTTTATAAACACGTTATAAATTTTTTAAGCTCTTTTATAAAGCCTTATAAATTATATAAGCTCTCTATTATAAAACCTTATAAATTTTATAAGGTCTCTTATAAAGTCTTATAAATTTTTGTAAATACCTTATAAAATTTTATAAGTAGCTTATAAATTTTTTATAAACAACTTATAAATTTTATAATTTATCTTATAAAACCTTATAAATTATATAAGTTCTATCATAAAGCCTTATA
>OVBA01004728.1:0-22435 GCA_900406435.1 Lepidium aucheri
AAAATAACTTTTTGTTAAAACTAATTTTTTAATAATTAATATTCCTGATTTCCTTTTAGATTAAGATAACTTTTTAGGTTATGAATTCTTTTTAGTTTTGGATAAGCTAAATATTGAAGAAAATTATTTAAATATTTTTTATCTTGTTAAAAAAATCCAGGAGAATTTGAGATTATTAGATTTGAAACGTAAAAGAATCTTGTTAATTACTAACTTTGAAAAACACTTCTTTATAATAAGATATATGTGATAAAGATAAATATATAAAAAATTATCTTGAAGCATATTTATCTTCTAATTTTTGATAAATAAATACTAAGAAAAATTTGATCGTTGGATTTGACACGTGGAACAATTCGTGAATGAGTAACTTTGAACATTCTACTTTATATAATAAGATTCTTTTTATATTAGGATTAGAGATACAGATAAATATGTTATGTTAAAGATAAATATTTTAAAAAATTTGTTTTAAAGTTTATCTTCTTCTTTTTAATATCTAAATACAGAAAAATTTGATTGTTGGATCTGACACGTAGAATATTTCTGTTAATGAGTAACTTTAAAACATTCTACTTTATATAATAAAATTATTTTGTTAAATATAATATTATTTAGTTTTACATTTAGTATGAAATAAATATTTATTTAATATTTTTATTTCAAATTATATTTAAAAATAATTATCTATAATCTTTTTTATGTTAGAATTGTGGATACATATAAATATTTTATGATAAAAAAGAATTTTAAAAAATTTGTTTTAAAATGTTTTTATCTCTTCTTTTTAAAATATAAATACTGAAAAAATTGATCATTGGATCTGACACATGGAACAATTCAATTAATGAGTAACTTTAAAACATTGTACTTTATATAATAAGATAAGCTATGGTCATATGCAAATCATTCCACAAATTGACAAAAACTTATTTTAACAATTTATCTTTGAAAGCTTTTGAGAGACCTAATGAATAAATAATATTTTTGTAGTTATGAAATTGTCTATCTGTGTGTATTTATATAGGGACTAATTCTAAGAATTCTTTTTATGTGAGGATTAGGAATTACGATAGATATATACAAACAATATAGGATATCGAAATAGTTTTAAGATTTGAAATATTTTCTGTTAAGATTTGAAATATCTTCTCTTAAGATTTATCTCTTTTAAAAACTACTATTTAATTTTTCTTAAAATAAAATCAAAAATTCTATTTATTTAAAGAACAATTTTTTTTGAATTTTTGATTTTGGTTTCTAAATTGTATACTTTTCTTCTTTTTTAAAAATATTTGTTTTATAAGAAAATACATTTTTTAAGAATACAAAATATTTGTTTTATATGAAAATACGTTTTTATTTATTTTTTTTTAAAATGAAATATTACTTAATTTTATACTTAGTATGAAAGAAAAATTTATAGGTACTTTTTCCTACTTTAAATTATAAATAAAAATAATTATTTGCAATCTTTTTTATATTAGGGTTAAGGATAGAGATAAATATTTTGTGCTTATCTTCTTCTTTTTAATATATATATATATATATAGAAAAAATTTATTGTTGGATTTGACACGTGGAACAATCTTATTAATGAGTAGCTTTGAAACATTCTACTTTATATAATAAGATTTAACAATCATACAATTAAAAATTTATTTGATAGATCTAAAAACTTACTATTCATATTTTAACATACCTTTAATAATTTAATATGTAAACTCTAAAATATACAATTACAAGATAAATTATAAATTCACATAATTTCCTAAATACATATATTCTTATAACAATCAGAAATAAAGAAAAACATGTTTGTGAATTTAGTAATTATAAATAGAGATATCATTTGTTTAAAAAATCTAAATTTGTATAGAAAGGGAAAAGTTATTATACTTCTATCTAATAGAAAAAATTAAAGAATATTTTCCTTTCAGTTCAATTAATTTAATAGAAAAAAATAATAGTAAAATGAAAATTAATTTTCCAAAAGACTGTAACTTCAATTACGTAAACAAACCCACTTTTCTTCATAGAGATGTTGATGTCTTCTCATAAATCAAAATAATATCATACTTATTGCAATACACAATTAAATTACTAAGAATAATGATAAACTTAACCCATTACATTTTCTTTACTCCATAAAATGTAACTTCTTCTACTTCTTTTTCTAAATACATAATTTTGTAATTCCAAATTATTATTGCTACTGCAAATGGTCTTTAATCTAGTGGCAGGTGGTAAATCCACTAAAGTCATGCAGACTTGCACATCTAGGGATCGAGTCCAACTGCCTATATTATATAGGAACTGGACTAATGGGCCGGCAAGTTGTGGTCCAATGTTGATAAAAAATTATCATGAATACTTATTAAAATTTTATTCTTTTAAATTGTCATTGTACCAATATGGAAACCCTCTCATCTTTTTTTTTTGAAATTAGAAGCTAGTCGAAATTCTCAATACGTCGTTGCAAAGCTTTTGCGCTTTTGGAAAACCTAAAATGTCAAAAAAGCACAGATCTCATGGGGGACGACACATTCCTCCTTAATGAAAAATTATAACGACTTCCACATTTCATTTGATATCTCTATGTAAAATATGAAACTTCTCATCTTTAAACATAATTAATTAAATGTTTTTTCGCTGTGTTTCTTTTTTTGGCCGTGATAATTAATTAAATGTTTGATGTTATGAATTTAATATTTTACAATAAACATGGTAGTTTAAAGATTAAAAGAAATTTAATGATAATTATTAAAATCTAGAAGTGTATAGCATTCAAAATAATATTAGATTCCATTTTATTTATTTTCTTAATCACTAGTGTCTTTATAAACATAGATTGTGGTTATTTTATTCTCATCTTTTAAACATTTTAAGGGAAAAACTTTCAAAAAAATCTTTGTAAATAAAGATTCTAAGAATTGTTCAATATTCATTCATTGGTTTTACTAGTTAAAAAAGCTTAAAAAGAGATTATTTACTCATCTTTAACAAGCGTATCAATTTTCAAGCATAAAAACTTCTCTATATATTTCTCTGGTCTAGTAATGGAGGAGGTTAAATTTCATATCTTCTCTGACGCCGGCGACACCGGTTTTATCAAATCTCAGCGGCGTTGGTCTTCACATATTCTCTCTTTGCTCTCATGTTCTCCGCCTACCTCTCTCTTGGTGTTTCTCTCTTGTCGTTCTCGTCTTTCGTCAGAAATGGCTGGTTTTGGTGAAGCTCAAAGATCTACTTTTAGAGGACAAAGCATTTTTCAGCTTCTTCACCATCGTCCATTCCCGTCGAAGATGAGATCTTTGTGTTTTCATGTGCTCTGCTTTTATCCTCCACTTTCTTCATTTCTTTTATCTTTCATTTTGGTTTGAATCTTCCCGGTGGGTCTGGCCTACCGTTGGAGAAGCTAATTTGAGATCTCATCTTTCTGGGTCTCTCCGACCATTTTCGTGTGTGTATTCAATCTTGGTTTCATGCTTCTAGCAAAGCCAAAGAGTTTACTAAATCGGCGCATCCGAGAAGCACCAAATTGGAATTGTTCCGAGCTCGGATTGATGGCGGCTAATTTCTTCTCCATTAGGGTGAATCCCTCTGCCAATTTGTGTGGGCCGTTTTGGTCTCATTGCTTAGTTGGACTTTCCATTTGGACTTTGGTATTTTTAAGGTACTTCCTATTCTTCGTTGTAATGATTTATTTATATTGGGTTTGTGAGGACTCGTCCAAGTTAATGAATGTTAGATAGATAAGTAGCAGATATTTATTGATTCTAAGATCAATAATTTATCTAGATTTTTCTAGAAGTATAGACTCTAATCTCATCCTTCGATGGAAGAGATGCATATCTCATCATATCTCAGATTTGAGGATGTTTTCAAAGCTGAGAAATGTTGTTTCAATGAGCTCAGTTGCATGTTCGACCGCCTTTGTGGCTACTCAACAAGGAGTAATCTCGAATTTATATAGATTCAAGATCACATCTCCACCATCTATCCAAGAATTTTAGTGTGTTGAGATATCTCCACCTGTTTTATTTAATTGCTTATGTTTATTTTTGGATGTTTGTATTGTGCTTCACTTGGTTGTAAAACGATTATTTAATTTAATAGAAGCAGTTTTAGTAACAAAAAAAAAGAAGAAATTATTTACTCAAAAGCTCTAAGCGTTTTCAAAGAGTTTCAATGTTCTTTTAACTCGCATTATCTTGTTCCAAAAAATAATTATGCTTTGATAAGTTGACCATGTAACCAAGAAATAGGTGACCTAGTTGACTTACCCCTAATTTAGCTAGACATGAGGTGGTGAGTTTAAATCTCATCATGCTCTATTTAGAGAGAACTCAAGTTATGGATCAGGCCGTCGATCCAATGGTTAATTGTTGATAACAAAAAAAAATTGATCATGTATGATTTTAATATATATATATATATATCAAAAAATATATTTTTGTTATATGTCATATTTTTTATTGGTCCTAAGCGTCCCTAAAGACTAGTCCTCTAAATCATGATTCGTTATCCGCCGGATATCCGGATCCGTATCCGTTTTTTGATCCAAAAAACGGATATCCGGGCCAAACGGATACGGATCATAATTTTACGGATTGGCGGATAACGGATACGAATACGGATAATGCAAAATTAAAAACGGATATATCCGCGGATATCCGGTTTTTTATTTATTTAAAAATTTAATAATTTAAATATATTTTTAAATATTTTAAATATATTTTTGAATATTTAAATAATTTTTAAATATTTAAATAATATTTAAATATTTTATATAGTTTTCTAAATATTTTAAGTATTTTTTTATAAAAATTTAATTTTTAATATTTTTTATATATTTTTAATAATTTTTAATAATAATAAAACAAAAATAAGAAAAAACAAAAACAAAAAAAAAAAGATATCCGGATATCCGTAATTTTGGATACAGATACATATCAAAATATAACGGATATCACAGATACGGATACGGATACGGATATTTTAAAAATATCCGGATATCCGTTCTGTAACAGGGCTACTAAAGACTACCGTAGATGGAGTAAAAGCAACTAACGCATATATATATATATATATATATATATATATATATATATATNTATATATGGCATTAATCTTCATGTACATTCTATTTTGAAGGGGCTATTAGAGTATTGGTTTATATTGGTTTAGGTTGGTTCAATTCTTTTATTCAGTGGTTAAACATATGATTTCTTTTTCATTTTCATCATTTGTGATTCTCTTTCTCTTTTTACTTTCCATTTACCAATCTTTCATATCATTTTTTTTCAAATCTATTAATTACATTAACCATACGAGAAAGACCTTTCTCAAACCTACAACAAGAAGGGGAAGAGATTTTGACGGTCTATTGATAACACCAATCATAACAAAGATTTGAATCTTATAAAAACCATCAAAAGAGTTTTTAGCACAATGTTTTTTTTTTCTGAAAATAAGTATTCTCTTTCTTTAAAAACATCTATATCAAGGATATTTGAATTGAGTTAACTATCCAGAACTCATTCAATAACCGATGGTTGCAGAAAACAATCCAATCGAACTACGAAACAAGTAACTGTTAAATCTGTTTTCTTTTTCCAAATTTTTAGCCTTAAAACAAAAAGAACAATTGTCAAACCGAACTGTACCAATGTTTTGATTTTCTCCAAAGAAATGTTACACAAACCAAACCAAACAAACCAATCCAATGCTTACGTGGCACGATTTGGAATTTCGGCAGTAACTTATCAGACTAAGACCATGTACATCAAAGAACCCCCTAGTGGGGTTCTTAAAAAAAAATTTAAAAAAAAAACAAAAAGTTGGGCCAATCAGGGTTCGCCATGTGGCGAACCCGCCTCTTGTAGAGGCTTAACTAAGAACTCGGCTCTTCAATTTTTTTTTTTTTTGCTTTTTGCCTAAAAATCTGAACCAATAAACCCCACAAAAACCTCCAATGTAGTTGCTCTAATGCTTGGTCAATGAAATTATTCACAATTTAACAATTCAACCCTAAATTCATAATTACTCAAGTAAATATGTTTTGTTTTTCTTCTGTTTTTTAAGTATTGGTTAGGTATGTGTCTTATCGAATCATGTTCCGGTTACCTGATTCGATGGTGGGTTAAATTTTGATTCATGACTTAATTAATCCATCTTGTGGTTAAGTATTTGTTTGGTTTAGTTTTCTCGTCTGCCTTTAGATCTAGTCTAGAGTAGGGATGTTAATATGGGTAAACCCACCCCATTTAGACCCACCCTATTTAAAACCCAACTCATTTAACCTCAAACCCATTTAACCCCATTTAGTTTTATACCCATTTTTTTTTGTCAACGGCATTTCAATATATCAAGAGAGGAGGCACAAAAGTCAATTGCAACAGAGTGCAGAAGCTGATTCCCGAACACTTCAGGCCAGGGCATCAGCTTTATAGTTCAGTCCGCGAGGAATTACTGAGATAGAAAAAATAGAAAAGAGGGAAAACAAACGTGCAAACTCTTCTTGATAAGGTAAGAAAGCGGGCCACTCCTCCGGGGTCTTAAGAATCTTCAGGACTGTCTCACAGTCCGTTAGGAGCTCTACTTCTGTGACGTCCTGTGTGATCATAGACTCCATTGCCCAGAGAACAGTTTCAACTTCAGAGTGCAGGGCCGATAAACTCCGAGGTATGTGTCTGGCTCCCATGCGAATTCCTTCCACCGAATCTAGAAAACATAACCACCCTAAGCCGGTATGTAGGTCCGTATTCTTCCAGGAAGCGTCCACAAGGCATTTAAAACCTGTGAAACTGAGATTAGTTGTGGATGGATAAATCCATGGGGCCTTCAAAAAATTGGAATTAGCTACTAAGAAATAGTTGTTGATTTTGACATCTTCTCGAGCTAAGGTCCACTCTATGAAATCCGCTTTTGCCCGAATTAGTAAGTCGTGCGGATCACTATCTGATTTTGAAAAGCAGTGTTCATTACGTGCCTTCCAAATATGCCAAATAATCCATGGGAACACCATAACCTCCTCTACATCTAGTGTTCTCCAGAAAAGATAATCTAGGTTATTCCAAATAGATGATCCCGGGAATATATTTATTGGCGTGGGAATATTTGACAGAGCCCATGTTTGGAGTGCTGGAGGACATTCAAAGATAGCATGATTTATTGTTTCTTCCTCTATACCACATTTTGAGCACCTTGTATCACAATTTATACCGTGCTTTTTTAAATTAGATTTAACAGCAGTACAATTTGATATCATCTACCACAAAAAGTGTTTTATTTTATTTGGACAGTTTAATTTCCAAATTTTATTATGTAAAGCCTGAAAGTTTGGACCAAATTGCCCGAAACTTATCAGGGATGCCATTTCTTCAATTTGATATCCAGATTTAACCGAATATCGACCTGTCTTTGTGTAAAACCATCCCCAGTAGTCGGGACGAGAGATACGCGGAATAGGGACACCCAAAATTAGGGGAACATCATCCACACTAAAATATTGTTTGACCAAAATCTCCTTCCACTTGCCAGCATTGTGATCTAAAAATTGGTCTACTGTCAGATCCGGGAATAGAGTAGGATCTATACCAACTGCTGGTCTAGGCACCGAATCCGGTATCCATGGATCAGACCAGACTTTGATGGATTTACCATCTCCTATTCGACAGATAAGACCTTTGGATACTAAGGCTCGACTTGACATTATACTACGCCATCCATATGAAGGGTTAGCTTTTATTTTTGCATTAAAGGGGTCAACATCCTTAAAGTATCTTCCCTTCATAACCTTCGAGAACAAGGAGTTAGGAAAGTCAATAAGTCGCCATAGTTGTTTTCCAAGGAGGGCGGAATTGAACTCTTCTAGTGCTCTAAAGCCTAGGCTACCTTCGGATTTGGGTTGACACAAATACTTCCATTTTTTCCAGTGAACACCTCTGGTTGATTCCGAATTTTTCCACCAAAAATTTGCTATCGCTGAATTTAGTTTGATGATAACAGATTTTGGAAGACGATAACACGACATGACATAGGTTGGAAGCGCTGTAAGAACTGATTTAATCAGCACTTCCTTGCTAGCTCGCGATAGGAATTTAGATGACCAGCTATTTATGCGTTCCTGAAGTTTCTCCCGAACAAAGGTAAAAACTTTAAATTGGTAAGGTTTTATACCCATTTAACCTTACCAATTTAAATTCATTTAAATATTTTGCACTCATTTAAACCCATTTATACTCATTTAAGTATCTTTTATTTATTTTAACTTATTAAAACTAATCAAATAATATTAAATTATAATTTTATTTTTGTTTAAAGATAAATAAAAATATCTCAAATAAAATAGTCCAAAATAGAGACAATTAAAAAATAAAAACTTATTATTATAACAAAATAACGATTGTAATAATAAGTTGTAATAAGTTATTTTGAAATCATTATCGACGATAGTAAAGTTGAAAGTCATTGGAATCGAGAAAATTCTAAACTAATACAATAAAATCTTGCAGAGAAAGAAGAAAATATATTCGAGTTATTTTCCCGCCATAAAATTTTCCCGCCAAATTTTTTTTCGACAAAATATTTTTTGGTCGAAAAAAAAATTTTGAAGAAAAAAGTTTGCGGAAAAATTTGGCGGGAAACTTTTTTTCGAAGAAATTGGTGGAAATTTTTTTTTTCAAAAAATAAACTAAAAGTATAATTACAATTTAGAAAAACCGAAAGAAAAATTTTGACATAACCTAACTTTGCAAATAAGTATGCATGAAAAATATTATTTATATAATTTGCTTTTATTTTCTTAAATATATCTAAATTTAACAAATAGATTTAATAAATGAGTTTAAATAGGTACCCATTTAATTTTACCAAAACTCATTTAATTAATGAGTCTAAATGGGTAAACCCATATAATATTTTTAAATATATGAGTCTAAATGGGTTTAAAATTATACAACTTACCCATTTATTAAATAGGTTTTGCAAACCCATATCAACATCCCTAGTCTAGAGTTTAATGGAACTTAATTTATGGATATCTTTTTCTCTAGTGATTTTGTTTTAAACCTCTGTCTGAATTTTGATGTATTTGAGTGTTGAGGTCACTATTTTTTTTTGTTAAGTTTGATTTGAGTACCTAGCTCAGGCCTTCGACGTTATCAATTTTAAAAGAGTCTCATCATCTCCAAAAAAAGCCAGCTTATGTAACTTAAGTCATTGTCTTTAGGTAGGAATACCATTGTCGTAATGTATATCATTCGAGAACTCCTAAAACAGTATCTAGATTTTGGTGCATCGATTTTGATTTTATCATTAGATAGCTTCTTATCATCTTCTTTGTGTTATAAGTTAAATTACTTCCTTTGTTCTCTTTGCAGTCTCTCCTTAACCTCCTAGTTATAATTTCAAATCCAATTCAGATAAAAGAAAAAGAAAATTATTCAAACCATGCTAAATTAAATATATGTTTGGGGAGAAACAGACCGTGACATCATCTCCATTAAATGAGGGAAAGACACAAGACTTCACAAAATGACAGCTAAGTAAAAAAGCTCTTTTGTAAAGGGACCCATCTCTTTTGAACTCTTCCTCAATAAATTGTTTGTCCTTTTACTTCTTCTTCACTTTGTCTCTTACTATTAATCAACTTGACATCTCTCCCATTCTATACATATACAAACACACACACATATATATGAATCTAATCATCACTATGTAAAGAGAGATTAAAGCCATGAACGAGCTCGTTTTAGATTAGAATAACATAAAGAAGCCACACAAGTTTAAGCAGCACCATACATAGATCAAGGACACATAAGAACCTAAAAACATTCCTAGAAGCAACTTTAGGGTAGAGAGTTCGAACATATCAAGACCTGCTGGTTCATGGAGATGGTGGCCAAATATGTGGTTCCATGTCTATAATTGCATTTTCCGCATTAAGACTCTCGAACATATCAAGACCTGCTTCATCCCAACCATGCTCGAACTCATCTTCATAAAACTCTCCCATTACACCATCTTCAAGAAACTCCCAAGCCACAACGTAATCAGACCCATCTGAGAAATAATCTGAGTAACACTCCCCCCAATCGTTTATCATATCGTAGAATCCGATCATGCTTGGACCTAACACTTTCAGATCTGGAAACTTGTCTTTGAAGAACTTGTAATCAAGTTGCACGTCCCAACAGCCTCTAAGTTCCAAGAACTCAAGAAAAATGCAGCACGATAAGAGTTTTAGTACTCCTTCCGTACTGACTCGTTGGTATTGGATTTCTAACCGTTTCAGCTTTGGCATTGTGTTAGCGATTGCATAAGCTTCTTCGTCATGAGAGACCACATCTGTTACATCCAATGGATGCATGTTTCTGCGCAACTCTCTCAGGGATTTACAGTGTTTGCCTATGGCTTGTATCGCCTCTGGGCCTACTTTGCAGCAGAAGCTCAAGTCCAAGAAAGTGAGAGATGAAAGCTTGTCAGCTACGTTTATCACACCTGAATTGGTCAGTCCACTTTTCGGCACCTTCAAGGTTTTAAGTGACCCAGCACTAATGATAAAACAAGGAAACATATTAATCATAAGATGATAGAAACAAAAGCAATGAACTCTGAAACCGTGTTGCTTTACTCTCATCCAAATTCGATCCAGTTTATGCCTATAACCATCTACGTCCCTAGTGTGCAAGGCAGGAGAAAACAGTCACTTTGAGGCCAGTGACAGATTGTTTCCCATGATATTACTGCTTCGATCTCAGCTAAAAGGTTTTTCAGCTCTAAGAATCAGCTACCAGATAACATAACACAAACCTAGACAAAGCCTATAACTAGTAAAAGCTTCTTCTCAATTTGATCATAATACACCAGATAAAGTGGTAACTCAAGAGATTGCAACTCACTGTTGTGCAATGAAGGAGAAGATAGAGTCATTTCGAAGGCCAGTGACCGAGAGTTTTCGCAAAGAACCAGAGCTCCTAGTGATCAACATCTGAAGCATTCGGTCGAGTTGATCAGACTGGTGACAACGGTTACTCCACAGCTCAATGTCTATCTCTTGCCAACAATAAGGTCCAGTTACAGCTCTGTTCCATGCTTTGCAAACCCTAGGCACCACTGTTAGGATCTCTTGAAGAGACAAATGGCTAAAGATTAAGCCAAGAGCATCTGGAATTAACTCATCCCAATGTCGAAACTCGCAATCTTCTTCCATCTACAGAAATCTGTTTCACAAAAAACAATACAAGAAGTGATCATTTATACTATATAATCACACCACACAATTCTCTGAGTTGAGAACTCCATAAATTGAAAAGCCTGTAACTTTTTTCATGAAGCAATTACACAATTCCTCTTTTCTACAAAGATCCAAGAAAGATGAGAGGCAACATAAAGAAAACTCAAAGATCCAGTAAAACCCAGATGAGCAAAACAAGTTTATGAAACTCAAAACAATCTCTAAGAGCTTAAAATCCACAAAACGACAACAAAAATTCTACAAGCCAGAGATAAGGATGAACATAGCAACATGATTAATACAAATCTTCAGAGTAGAATCAATACTAACTTCTTTTACTCAGCATATCCCACTGCAGAAAGATCAGAAAACACAGAGATCTGAACAAAAGTTGAAAGAGCTCAAGAACCAGTGAAGTTACTGGAAGTGGAAAGACAGCTACTAAGAGAAAGAAACCACTTTCTCACATACAAAACTAACAATTAGTGAGAAAAAAAGACAATTACAGACAATGAAAGGACTTTATTCACCAGAAATCTCTAAAGCTCCAAAATTTCTTCGATGTTCACCGTTTATCAGCCACAAAAAAAGCTGAGAAAGAGAAGAGAGAGAGAGGGAGAGAGAAAGAGAGATCTACTTACCTAACAAGAGAGAGCATCAACAATTTACAAGCAAACAACAAGAACAAAGCAACAACAGTAAAAAACGCAGCGAGTAAATTCTATGACCACAAAAGGGTCCCTCAAAAAAAAATCAATTAATTAAAAGAAAAGAGAAAAAACAGTAACGTTGTACAATTAGCACCATTAAAATGGAGGAACAAGAACAAACCAGAAATAGTTTACTTTACTTTTTGTGTTTGTTTTTTCCAGTTACTTTAATTCTTCAATAAGCAAGTTAAAAGAGAATCCTTTTTACACGATTCCGTACTCAATAACCCAATCTCTGATCAGAGAATCTACAAACCTTTTATGTAATTCTCCAGACTCCACCAAAAAGAGAGAAATTTAAAAAAAAAAAGGATTTTTTTTCTATTCTTTCTTACATCTCTCGGGAAAACGCAAGAGATACAGATATTAAAATTGCAAAAACTAATAAAGTTTATTTGTTGATAAGTGTTGTGGAAATTTGCGGAGAATGGAGATAGTTACTTCTAGGTGAAAATACTGACACGTGTCGGTGAAAATTAACCGGAAGATAGCGTACTGATAGTGTTGTGGGATCTCTGCCGACGTTGTCTCTCGACTTTGTCCGGACAATAAAGTGTTTTAAGACATGAACAAGTGTATAGGTGTGAATTGATCCAATACAATAACCAAAGCCAATTTCGTTTTCATTTGAGAGACATTGTTATGGTTTTATCTAAACCGAACCAAAAATTTAAATATACATTATAAAAAAAGAATTTGTTGTAAGATTATTTAGCATTTTACTTAGTAACAATTAGATCGACAAAATTTGATTTATAAACTGACACCAAAAAATCTTTTTTCTATTTTACATGAAGTAAGAAAGAATCAAATTTGACACCACGTTAGAAGAACTCGACGTATATTTTTTTTTCGCCTGGAAACATATTTGTTTTTAGTAACAAAGTGTCCCAATTGGTGAACATGATGTGGTAGAATTGTTTAGAATCACATGAACTTTGTTTCAAAGTAGAAAAAAAAAGGCCGAAAGGAATCATCAGAAGGACAATGTGAAGTTTCAAAGGCAGAGGATACAAGAAGACAGCAAAGTATAACCAAAATATAAACTCTGCGAATCAGATACATGCCAAAACAAAGGAATCTCTCTATCTTTTATGTTAAGCCACACCACAAGGACGAACAAATCACTGTCCTTGATTCCGTCTGTGACACTAAAGTACATCACTCTTCCCTGTCAACAAAGAGTTTCTCCAGCGATTAGTTTCTAAGGATGTTCAGCTATTGGGAGACTAGTAACCTCAATCTGCAAACTAAGTAGTTACTCCAGCTTACGGGAATAGCAACAATGATAAAAGCTACAACTTTCCATCTGAACAATTTGATTCACTTAAGACTACTAAGCTTTTATCCTGAATATGCATCGTCATCTATACATAAGTTTCTCAAGTTAATAGATTCAGCAACAATTATAAAAGCTACAACTTTGAATCTGAGGAATTGATTCACTTAGAAAACAACACCACTAAACTACTATCCCTCAATCTGCATCGTCATCTATGAATTCTCAACATCTTCACAGATTAAGATCACCCACACGAGATGTGATTCTAATATCCATCTACAAAACCATTACACAGCCAAAGGTTTTGACAGCAACATTGATTAGCTACAAATGAGATTGAAGGAAAGAAGAGTCATACCATTTGATAAGCCAGCCAAAGAGGAAATGCTGCATGATTGGGACTTTCTCGAGCACTTCGACTTTATACATCTTAAGCAAACCACTGTTCACTTTCTTCCAATTGGGTACACCACTGATATCATCCAGCAATGGTGAGTGCTCAGCGAACAAACCTTTCTTCACCTTCCTAACAAAGGCAATACAAGACAAGTACATGTATTCACTAGAGAAATTCTCCAGAATGTCATCGTTGTGTATTGATTTCGGTTTCATATACTTGTGATCAACCAACTGAGAGCTCCCAAATATGAAAGGCAGGAAATGGTAATCATCAAGCCCCCATACTCCATGAGAACCAGCTGGTTCTAAGCAATAAACCATCTGTAATTTTCGCATCAATTCCAAATACTTAACAAAAACCCTAGCCACAACACCATGATAATCCTCTTCCTTAATAATTCCCATCCTCGCCAAGCAATATAGCCACGCAGCGAAATTTGTCTCGTGTCCTGTTCCGTAATCGATCCTGCTTGAGTTTCCGAAGCTATCGAAGAAGTAAGGAATGATCTCAATCGTGGATCCTTTAAATTCATCAGGAAGAAGCTCAAGAACAAGTGATTCGCCTCTCTCACCCAGTCGTTCGTGCCATGACCTAAACGAAACGTTACCGTATCTAGCCGATTGTTGAGCAGGAGGAATCTCGTCGATCCAGTGTAACAAGGTCTCAAGGATTGAAACTATAGCGGAGACTGTAGGTGATGTATGACAAGGATCTGAGATCTTATGTCCACGGATCGATTCCGATAGAGAAACAACGAATCCTAAGAAGTTCTTACACGATGCGGATTCCTGAAACCGGCGAATATCGTCAGGAGAGTGGATTCTTTTGACGGGACACTCGAATTGATACGGCGGAGAGACGACATGGACTTGTTCGGCGTGTGGAACGGGAGACAGAATGATCGCCTGAGAGTTGTGTGGGAGATTAATTGCCGGAGCTCGGATGGGGCGATAGTTCGGAGGCGGAGACATCTCAGGTAGTGAAGTTAGAGGTGACGGTTCCGAAATCGTAGGTCCGCCGCATTTAGCACAGCATCCAGAGGGAGGAAAGGCGGAGGAAATATTTGTCGGAGCTTCGGAAGAAGATTTCTCCGGCGTGTGTTGATGTTCCTTGGGAGGTTCCATTTTTCGTAGTTTTACAGAGACGAAGGCAATAATACTGGTGAGTGAGAGAAAAGGAGAAGGTTTAATAAAAGTTACTTTTAAGAATGCAAAGTGTTTGAATGAATATAGATCTCCAATAACAAACCCAAGACTGGTTTTGAGCCCAACAATAAGCCCAAATACACTTTTTTGTACCTAACGGGTCTTAAAGCTTGAATCTTATCGTTGGGTCGAATGATTTATATTTAATGTTTTATAGACATGTAATCTGAGATCATCCGCATTGAGGATTTCTCAATGGGTTTCTCCTCTTAAATAAATCAAAAATGAAAAAATAATAATATTTTATTCAGAAAATGAGAGAAACGGTTATCATTTGAGAACCTTTGAGAACCTCTCAAATTTCTCTCTCATTGGACACATGTCCCTTTATAAGTGGTTCAAACTTATTTTCATAATAATTTATTTTCTTTATAGTTTAAAATGTAAATAAATCATTTTTATATTTTTATTTTTCATTTTTTTATTTTTTATAAATAATAAAATAAAATCATCTATCTAATAAGATCCATTATGCATAAGTTTAAATCATATATTATTATTATACTTAATTAGCAAAAACTAATTTAATCAAAATAATATTAAAATTATTTTTTGAGGTAAAAATAGAAATCATAATATAATTATAGAATTTTAAAATTCTATTTTTTTATTTTTTATATACTGTAAATTTGAGATAATTACATTCAGTATGATGTATTGAAATTTCAACAAGTCGAAGAAAATTGAAGTGCAAAAGTGAATTTTATATACTCTATTGATTTACCTACTAATCTAGCCAGCATTCTCAGTAATCGACTTATACTTCGTGATAGAAGTATATACCAACAATTAAAAGTTGATTTGGTTGAATATTCTGACAAAATTCCGGCCAAGAGAAGATTATAGCTAAATTAATTTTCTATTTAGTCTGCTTTTATATGTTATCATGCTTTGTAGTGCTTTAAATTCTATCTTCTATGAGTCTACCTATTGTAATTTAGTTTTAATTATAAAAGATATTGTATTATCATGATTTTCTGTTATTGTTTTAATTATTGTTATTATAGTTTATATGATTGCATTAGTAATTAATAAAAAAGAAAAATAATATTAAATAAAATTACTTAAATTCTAAATAAAATACCTAAAAAGTATTTAAATCCTAAAATTATATAAAAGTTTATTAAGTGACAAAAAAATTTAGGATATTTGTGTATTTATAAAATAGATAAATGATAAATTTATATTTTTAATTTTATTAATATTATATTAGTGAGAGACTTAGTAAGTTTAAATTTTTTCCAAAAATAATAATATTATATGCAGATGCTCTTATATCCCTTCATCTGTTTGTATGATAAAAGCGAGCAACACCACAGGACATTGCGAAAAGCTTCTCTGAAAAAGATCTGTCATGTAAGATGAAGATAAATGCAAAATGGGGATGCTCTCGGGGAGTAAAACTCTGCTAAAACCTTCTACTTCATGGAGAAGTCTGGATGGGATAAGTTTGTGAGGGACAATGCTTTGGGAGACCAAGAGTTTCTTACATTTACTCATTAAGGAAAGATGCGGTTTACTGTGAACATCTTCAACAAAAATGGCATGGAAATGACCCAACCTCCACAGTTCAGAGTCTTTGTGGCTTCTTCTAGTAAGATTTGTTTTTCTGTTTGTGATACAGTGAACCGGATAAATGACATTGGTTTTGATTCTTTACTACTTTTGGTTTTGAAACAGGTCGTGTTAAAACAGAACAAGATGTCAAGACGAAAGAGGTGAGACTACACTGATGATGATGGCTGGCTGTGAGGTTGTCCTAAAGCACAAGCAACTACTTTTATCTCTTAAATATGTTATGTAATTGATCTGAATATCCACAAATATTTTTTTATATATACATAATGGTTGGACATGGATCTCAAGTAACAAAGAAACAGATCCAACGATTTCTAATATAAACATAAAATCTTCGGATATCTAATATGTGTCCACTCCTAATAGTTTAGAAGCGAGAACGGTTCAAATCATTGGAAAATGATCCAATGCCTAATGTTTACACCATTACGTCTATAACTAGAAGTTGGATTACTACAATTCACTATTTAGAATTAAGATTATAAAAAAATCTTTTAGTAATTAATATCTTGACCCACCAAATCATTGATGTAAGAAAGTCAAAGGAACACAATACTAAGTCTCGTAACATGATGTTGAAGGAACAAATGAGTGGTGGTGGGACAAAGATTTTGATTATAAGAAATTTAAAAACATTCGGCCAAAGAGAGACCAAAAGCGCGTAGCATTACCAAACCGTCCCTACAATTCACCGACCGATGCAGAATCATCACGTGACCATCACTCCTCCAAGTTACGCAAATCTACCCTGATGACTTTTGTTGCATTCATCAACCACTAACCTTTATTTTTAATTCAAGTTGTTGCAATTTTACGTTCCAATTTCTTGACCAGAGTGTTGTCTACAGCTTTGAGAGTTTACAATGCAAAAAAATACTCTCTGTTTTATCATAGAAAAGTATGATTTAATATTTATTTACTATTCATAATAAATATATTAGCATAAAAGCATATCATACATCTAACACCGTTTGAAACGATCGTTTGAAAAACAATAAGCGGTTGAAACGAAAATCGTTTAAAAACAACCATTTGAAGATATTAGTTGGCAAAAGATATTTTTAAACGAATGTCATTTAAAAATTAATGTTTAATTGGTAACATTGCATCAATTGAATAGTGTAATGAAATAAAGTTAGTATATAAAAACAGATTTAAAATATCTATCCAAAAAATAATCCATAACAAATAGTTTAATATTTTTGATATAAAAAATACATTACAATTACTATTTTTTTAAAATAATATTTTTATATTAGCAAATAACTTGTTTTCTAAAATGAATCTTCTTCTTGAATCATAATGTGAATCATATACTTTTTCTTAAATCATAATTATGAGTAAAAAGTAAACATAAAAGATTATTTTTATTTACAAACTTTTCCAAAGAATAATAAATAGTTTCATTTTCAAATGACTTTTTTAAAACGATCTAAATAAGTCCAAACAACCATCTAAAAAACTCGTTTGCAAAATATCATTTTAAACGAAATACTGATTGGTAGCAAACAAACTAAGCAATTTGTTTGCAAACGACTTCTTTCTTGCTACCAATCAAACTCTTTATAGTTTAAAACTAAAAAAATTCATAGTACATAAACTTAGAGTTTTAAAATCAAAGAAAAATAGCACTTTCTTTACATAGTTTGTTAAAACTCTCATCTTAGTTTTGATTTGTAATACATTCAAGGGTATTTTTCGTATGAATCAAATTGATTTATAAATTCAAGGAAACTTGTAATATTATTTTATACGAAATATAGCGAATGAAAATGAAAAGCTTGGGACCCCAAAGTTTGTATAATATCCCAAAAAGAAATTCTATATCCATTTTCTTTTTATGCCAATGTATTCAGATTAGCTTTTTGCACTAGAATTTGTAATGTTTTTTTTTTTCTGAAATTTTAAATTTATTAATCAACAAAAAGATGGGTTATTTACAATGTATGAAATGAAAATCAATAATAGAATTCGTAATTATATGTCGATTTGTCGTTTTTATTATGATATAATAGTTACATTGATTTTGTTTCTGTTCGAAGCTGAATTGACATAATTTATAGATTGGATAAAATAAACGGTTTTGCAACAATGTCAAATATTTCATAACAAGAAAAGAAAACCAATTTTTAAAATTGTTTTTTTTTTTTTTGAATTTCATCGGTGCGAGGTTTTAATCTAAAATATTACGGCCATAAAGGAATAATGAAAATAATATTAATGAATAAAAAAATTACACTACAATTTTATCAAAAAAAAAAAAGAATTACACTAGAATATTATTTTCTACTACATTTTCAGATTCTCAGTTCTCAAACCATAGTAGAGCAAGCCGACTTGGTAGGATCATATAAAGCAGGAAGCAAAAACTTCCTGCCGTTTGCACCATACGCATTAAAACTACCTCCAGTTGTAGTATCAAGAAGCAAATCTCCAGCATAACCAGGATAAGCTCCTTTACCATAAACGCCAGGACAAGCAGACGCAGCTTCAAGCGGTGCGTTTTGTGGACCTTGGTAGTAACCATTACCAAACGGGTTCGTTGCGGTTCCAGCCAAAAGACTAGCTAAGTTAATGACCATACCATCAAGTCCAACGTCATTGTTTGGAGCCACGAGTGGTGGACTTTGTGGACCATAAACCGGCGCGTGAAATGGCCACGCGCAATGACCTGGACATTGAGTTTCAGAGTTTCCAACCCAAATGTAAGCAAATTTGGTGCCCCGTTTACCCACACCCGGTGCGTATCCATGAGTCCCACATCGGTTCATACCAAATCCTTGAACTGCCACGTCGGCTGAAGTCAAAACGACGTTGACTGCGTCGTGTTGTTCACCTTTGGAAGCGAGTTTGCGAATATCTTTATCGGTTAAGGATTTTCCGAGAGAGTAAGATTCGTCGAGGATTTGGTTTTTGAGGGTTAGAGTAAGTGAAGGTTTTGGGGTTTTATCAGATGCAGCGAGTGTATAGTATTTCTCTGTAGTTTTCCACCACGTGGCAACAGATGGTTGGTTGGAAGCAGATGAAGTGTGTGAAAGTGAAGTGATGAAATCGGAGATGATTGATCTTTGAGATGGTTTGAATTTACCGTACCAAATTAGATTAACTGAGATTTTGCCGGAAAGAAGAGCTCCTTTATGATACTTCAACACTTGAAAGCTGTTTGGTTCTTCTGTTGCTAGTTTCCTAGCTGAAACTGAGATTTGTAATAAAGACAAAAATAGAAAGATTTTGAATATTGAAGAATACATTTTTGGTAAGTGAGAAAAGAGAGAGAGAGAAGTTTATTGTTGTATAAGCTTTGATGTTTGGATTGCTTTGTGAGAAATAGAGTGTGTGATGAGGGCTATTTATACCCCTCTGAGTGGATTATTTTTATAATATATTTTTAAAAAAACTTTAGTTTTGGAATAATATTTAAATAATAAAAGGTAAAAAAGAGAGAGATGTTATATGCTTTAAAGTGAAAGAGAAGGAAATTGCAGAGAAATAAATAAAAAGAAGTAATGGACCATTGTACTGTTGCCAGCTAACGAATTCATACTTTGTTTTATGTTAAAATTCAAATTTTTTTTTTTAATGGTATATAGTTATTTTGTCAAAATGGTATTCTCTTTATTTCACGATATAAGATGTTTTATAAAAATAGTTTCATTTTATTAGACATTGTATATATTTTTACATAAAAATTATTATATTTATTATTAGTGTGTACTAATGTTTTACGTATTTTTACTATTGGTCAAATTATATTAATTTAAATATTAAATCATTTTTGTAATATGTGTGATTTCAGATTATTATCTTCATATAAAAATCAAAATAAGTGGTATAAATTGCTCAGTTTCTTCATTTTTTTTCAAACATTTTGTAAATTTCTCAGTTTTTTAATGACTTCATTACAAGCTTGTATGATAATAAGTTATGAATAAATCTAGTTTTGGATGAGACATAGGATTCTTGTAGTAAAAAGCCTAATTAATTTGATAAATAAAACTAAAAATGGAACCAAGTTGGAACAATAAACAAAACAATATATATCAGTGTAAAAATTAAAGAAAGGTTTAATAAGTGTCAGGATTAAGCATTATAGTTTAACACAACAGCTAATGTTGACGTTATCGATAAAAATGATGTGTGGGAATATACAGCTTAGTTACAGACAGAAGCACTAACTTAAATGACGAATATACCCTTTTGCAAGCTGTTTTTTTATTGATAAGCGCGTGGCAGTTAAAAGAAAATGAAACTTGGGAGAGACGTTGGAGAGTGTCTTCTTTTTAATATCTTTTTGGACAGCCTGGATCAATATTTTTAAAAATAAATCTAAATTTTTTTGAGAGAATATGGGAAACAGTGTCCAGCTGGCAGTTAGTAGATAGATAGATAGATTATCCTAATTTCATCATTTATTTACTTGGTGAAAATATTGTAGTAGTCCAAAGATTCAAATCTAGACCCCATCCCAAAAAGAAAACTTGAACCTAAACTCGAGATACTTAAATACTTGAATAGGTTTAAAAGTTAAAGAACTGGATCCGAACACAGATCTAAACTGAGAACCGAACCATACCCAAAGATCTGATTATAGTAATTTTAGGTATTTTTAAAGTATTTTATGAGATTTTTGGGTATTTTTAGATATTTTAAAATACTTTTTGAATATTTAAGGATTTAAAAAATATTTTGGTATTATTACATATTTTCAGTATTATTAGGTATTTGTTATGATATTTTTTATAATTTTTTGGAATATTTCTAATGTATTTAAATATTTAGATGATTTTTAGTTTTTTAAATTAAAAGTCAAATTACCAAGAAATAGGTGGCCCAGGAGGTTCAAATCTCACCAGCTCCAGTAGGAATAATTTGGCTATGAATTGAGTCTTTGTCGATCCTAATAGTAAAATGAGTAAAATGAACGAGTAAGATTGATAGACAAAAAAAATTAGAAGTCAAATTGACTCAAATCCGAATGAAATCGACATCGAACCGAATCAATAGTGACCGATCATATGCGAATATAAAAATTTTGGACTCGAAAGGATCCAATTTGAAATCGACCCAAAGATCCGAATACCTAAGACTAAACATTCACTGACACTAGGTAGGCACGTGATATCACGCGCTGCCACGTCATGAAGAAATGTGAAAAAGCTCGTGACTGGAGCTTAGTAAGAACACATTAGCTGGACAACGGTTGTCTTGTCTCTCTCTCTCTCACACACATTATCTGCTTCCCCGCACCGTTTAACTTTGTTTTCTATATATAGGATGGTTGACAATTTATTGTGTTCCTTAAAACTATTACACTACAAGTTTAGTTTCTTTATTACGTTAAAAGGTTGTCATATATAGTTGTACAATTATCTAAATTTGTTACAGAATATGGAACATCAAAACGACATTAATAAAGAAATACCAACTATTATTTCGGTTAGTAATGTTGTAGCAGGGATAAGGCCATAATAAATATTAATCAAAGAATGATTTAAATGTATTCGGTACGTAAAGATACAAATGCTCTAACCTTAGAGCTGTTTAGGTTTTGTAACTTTTGTTTCTCTGAATTTGTGCTAAATTTTCTCTTACAATCAAAACATACACTTTCACTTAATCGAGTTTCATTAACAAAAATTTACAGAATTAATAATTTCTGTTAAGTAGTTGGTTACTTTGGCTTAGGCAACAAAAGCTACTGATTTCTTTTCTCTTTTGTAATATGAGACTTAAAATGATATTTTCTCGGTATTCTATAATTGCTTACAAGATTTTGACTAACTATTAATATATGTTGCTTCCGTAGATGAGTTATGAAAAACCTAAATACGATCATTGATGAAGTTGGATAAAAATCACGTGATTCGATTATTGGAAACAAAAAAAAAGAGAAGCACATAGAATAAAGAAGGTGGAGTTTCAAAATTCAAATGAGTGATAATATCTATCAAGAAGAAGATCTTATCCAAGAAGATATAAAGAGGATTTAGTGGGATTCCGAAAATTTAGGAAACAAAC
>OVBA01004729.1:0-22434 GCA_900406435.1 Lepidium aucheri
ATTTGTCGCAAGTCAGTCGCATCTTTTGCGACGGAAGAATTCCGTCGCAAATTTCCGTCGCAAAAAGCCTGTTTTCTTGTAGTGTTTGTTATTGAAAAGACATTTTAGTTTCGTATAACTATATTGTGTTAATGGCTTAATGCTAGATAGATATAACAAGTTAACTTCGAATCCAGTAGTCTTCTATAAAACTTTAGACGTAAAATAATAATGTATAAATTTCTTTTAAGATTTACAATTATTTAATTTTTTTTTTGTCAACTAGGCTAGTGGCTTTTAATTCCCCTCCTTATACTGCAGGTAGGGGGTTCGATCTCTGGTGTCTTGAGGATTTGTAAAGTGATAACACCACTGAGCCACCTGTTCTCAACACAATTATATAATTTTTTAATACTCAAAAATTTTATATCTTATATTGTCAACAAAAATAATTAGAAAAAAAGAACTAGTGATGTGGAAACATGTAATATCTCTTTGTTGTCTTTTTCTTTTTAATAAGTATTCAGACATAGTTTTAATTTCTTTTAGAAGCAATATCTTTTTTTTTTCTTGATTTCCTTTAAGTTTCTAGACCATATAAAATGTTTCTAAGTTTCCTACGATTTGATTTTACATGTTACATATACATATGTATATGATCATTTGGAATTCATAGAAATTAATTTTAAAAAAATTTTGGGAGAGCAGGATCAGAAACAAATTAATTCCTATTATTTTAACAAAACCAAATAAGATAAATTTTAATTAAAATATTTCATTCATATATATATATATATATATATATTATTAATAAAAAATTTACTAAAAGAATTTTATTTTAAAATTATTTTTATATGAACTGAACTAAATCTAACCGAAGCAAACAAATTGATAAAAACCTAGTTACCCAACCATAAAATTACTTCATCAAAAAGTTTGTCAATTAATTTAAGAGATTGAAAGAGAGAAGAAAAGAAAGTGTTTTGGGTTTGTATTTTCACAAAACTCTTTCAGATTTTCCCGTTTTATTTCCAATAAAAAATCAGGAAGTGTTAGTACTGAGATCCAAAATATCGAGTATGATCTAAAAAGTTGTAAGTTATTTAATATGTTACCTAAAAAAAAAGTTGTATCAAGTATTGAAACATATATATCTCAATCTCGGTTGATCCTAAAAGAAGAGATTTCTCTATCTCATCTACCTTTGAGTGGTTATGCTATATTATTAGCCAAACATGTAAATAGGATCATTAGTGTTTATTGTACATGATTATAGTCCTCAATTACCCGTTTTAGTTGTGTATAAGTATCTGTACAATACTCAATAATATTCAATATATTCATATTTTACATAGTATCAGTAATTCGCTCCTTAGACCAAATTTTCTTTTCTTTTCTGTGTCATCTTCTACCTTCCAACCTTTTGCCATAACTGATCCCACAAACACTTTAACCCCACCACCAACAGATCATGTTCCCATTAACAATGATTATGTTCTTAGCATCAACATGTCTCATGTCACCAAACTAACAAGCACCAACTATCTAGTCTGGAGACTACAAGTTCACTCATTTCTCAACGGCTACGGTTTAAGCGGATACCTTGATGGCTCACTGGAGACTCCACCGCCTACACTCACAGTCGGTGGCTGCAACTTTCCTAACCCAGCTCACACAATATAGGTTAGATAAAATAACCTAATCTATAGTGCTCTCCTTGGAACTCTCTGTCTCAGTTCAATTTATTGTCTCATGCACTCTTGTGACATCTGGTTCAAGTCCAAGTCGAGGACACATCGAACAACTGAAAAACTACACAAAAGGCTCCAAAATTGTTGATGAATATGTCTGTGGAATCACAACACATCTCGATCAACTGGCCATTCTCAGAAAACCTGTTGAGCACGAAGGTGTTATCGAGCTCATACTTGATGGCCATCCTGAGGAATACAAATCGGTGGTACATAAAATCAAAGGAAAGGACAATCCACCTTCTATAACTTAAATTCATGAACGATTGTTAAATCATGAGGCAAAGCTTTAATCAGCTACCACAACTCTCACTCTTCCGATCTTGGTTTACAACGCACAACAATAATAATAACAACACGACCACAGCCTCTCACACCAACAACAACAATCACTCCTCTACACCTCGCAGGAATGACAACTCCAATCAACAGTGGTCAAATCAATAATATCGTTCAGACTACTCCCGCCCTTCTAGACCGTATTTGGGGAAGTGCCAGTTCTGTAATGTTCAAGATCACATAGCTCGTACATGTTCTCAACTGCAAGGTATTCCACTACCACCTGCTACACCACAACCCTTATAGCGTCTATGATAGCCTCGGGCCAACATTGTTGGGCAACAGTCTCCCTACCATGCCAACAATTGGGTCGTTGACTCTGGTGCAACACACCATATAACATCAGCATGAACAATCTTGCTCTCCATCAACCTTACCACGGTGGTGACAATGTTCTTTTGACTGATGGCTCTAATCTCGCATCACTCACATGGGTTTCAACTCTCTTTCCTCTCAAATTTGAGCCCTGAAATTAGATAATATCTTATGTGTTCCTGCTGCACAAAAGAAACTTATCTCTGTCCATCGTTGGTGTAATACTCTCTGTAGAATTCTTCCCCACGTCCTTTCAGGTGAAGGATCTCAGCATAAGGGTTCTGTTGTTCCACGACAAAACTAGTGGGAATATGTACGAGTGGTCCCTTCTAAGCTTAACTCCATTGGCATTACTCTCCGCAGCTTGTCCAAAAGCTAATCTCCATTCATGGCATTCACGTTTGGTCATCCATCTATGTCGATTTTGAATAAGATTGTTTCTGCATTCTCAACTCCAGTTTCAAGATTGCAACAAGAAAATTATTCTTGTCCAGATTACATTATTAATAAGACTCACAAGCTTCCTTTCACCCAATCGTCTATTACATCAACTCGTCTACTTGAATATATCTATAGTGATGTGTGGACCTCTCTCATATTATCTTCAGATAATTATCGATACTACATCATCTTTATAGATCATTTCACCAGCCATATCCACTCAAGAGGGAATTGCAAGTCAAACAAACTTTTGCTGCATTCAAAGAATTGGTAGAAATCGGTTTCAATTGAAAATTGGCATACTCTTCTCCGACAATGGTGGCGAGTACATTGCGTTAAGAGATTTTCTTGCCTTGAATGGCATCTCACACTTGACATCTCCACCACACACACCAGAACACAATGGTCTCTCTGAGAGAAAGCATTGGCATATCATTGAGACGAGCTTGACTCTCTCATCCCAATCCTTGATGCCAAAGACATCGTGGCCATATGCACTTGCGACATCAGTATACATAATAAATAGATTACCAACTCTGGTACTATCTATGATGAGTCCATACCAGAAGCTTTTTCAACATCCTCAAACTAAAGCAAGCTTCGAATTTTTGGGTGTGAATGATATTCATGGGTGAGGCAATATATCAGACACAAGCTCGACAATAGATCTTTGCCATGTGTATTCATCGGTTATTCACCAATCCAAAGTGCCTACTTTTGTTTACACAAAGAAACTGGTCGGATATACACTTCCAGGCATGTTCAATTTGCAGAGCTTATATTCCCTTTTCGTCAAACTAGTACGACTTTGATCACATAAGCATTAGATGGTGAGTTACAAATGCCATCAATAATACCAACTCCTGTCCCATGCTTGGCTTTGTCTCGCCAATCGAAACACCCCCCCCCCCCCCCCCCCCCCCCCCCCCCCNCACCACAAGAAGCGCCAACAGAATCATCTCGAGTATCATCTACTAACTCTTCTCTTGATCGTAATTCTTCTTCTCCCTCACAATCTGAGCCCACTGCTCCACATGAAAATGGGCCAGAACCAATGGCTCAGCTAAACCGTCAACACTTTGAGCCCACTGCTCCTACTCAAAATGAGTTGAAACCCACAACTGAAACCCAACTACAATTCATTGAGCCGCCCACAAAAAAAACCATTTCGTTAGAGCCAAATATAGAAACCACCACAAATAATCCAAACACCACAACTCCTTAACCACTGAACCAAAACTCCCAAAATTAAGTAGGGCCAATAATGATATTCAAAAGCTGAACAGAAAATATTCTCTTGCAGTTTCAGGTCCACCGTGATAGACAGAACCCAATACGTTTCACAAGCTCTCAAACATGAGAAGTGGAGTCAAGAAGCATCAGTAGAGTTTGATGCTCATATTACTAACCACCATGGGATTTGGTGCCTACAAATTCAATTCAAAATGTTGTTGGTTTTCGCTAGATATTTTTGATAGAGTATAAACCAGATTGAACCATCGAGTGATACAAGGCACACCTAGTGACTAAAGGCTATACACAGCAATACGGTCTTGATTACAAAGAAACTTTTAGCAATATCATAAAGACAACCACCATTCGCATGGTTCTTAACATCTCTACTGCCAAATAGTGGTCTTTAAATCAGAGAAGATATATATGTCACAACCACCAGATTCATAGACCATGTCTATCATTTTTGGAAGCCTATCTACAGGTTAAAGCAAGCACCTCAAGCTTTGTACTCCTCTATCAATACTCACTTAATTAACACCGGATTCAGGTCATCACTTGCAAACACCTCTCTGTCATCCACACTACTGGTAACACAATCACCTATGTCCTTGTTTACGTTGATGACATCCTTGTCACAAATAACAATACATGGATATCTGAGGTACTAGTAGATTTTATAACATGTTTCTCGATTAAGGAACCAACAGATCTCCACTACTTCCTTGGAGTTGAAGCTACGTAAACACCATATGGTCTTCACCTTATAAAAAGATGGTACATTGTTGATCTCCTAGCCAAGCATAACATGACTGACGCTAAACCAGTCACAACACTTCTGGCGCCTTCACCAAAACTCTAACTTAATAATAGTTCACCACCAGTTGATGTAATGATGTATCAGTCCCTTGTTGGCAGTTTACAATATCTCGCCTTTACAAGACCAGATTTGTCATTTGTGGTGAATAGGTTGTCACAATATATGCATAAACCAATAGAAAAACAATGATCTGCAACAAAACAAGTACTCCACTATCTTGTCGGTACTCCAACGCACGGAATTCACCTCCATAAGGACTCACTACTCAACCTCCATGGATACTCGGATGCAGACTGGGTTGGTGATGTTGATTACTATGTCTCCACCAATGGCTATCTCATCTACTTAGGCAAAAATCCAATCTTATAGCTCAAAGAAACAAAACAGAGTTGCGTGATCATCAACAAAAGCAGAGTATAGGGCAGTAGCAAATACATCATTTGAGGTTCGTTGGCTCTGCTCTTTACTTACAGACCTCCACATTACCATTCCTAAGGCACCAGTGATTTATTGCGATAACGTAGGCGCCACTTATCTTTGCGCAAACCCGGTTTTTCACTTCCGCATAAACTATGTCGCTTTGCACTATCATTTTTGAGAAATCAAATACAAGCTGGTATGCTTCGTGCCTCTCATCTATTAGCCAAGAAACAGTTAGCCGACACACTAACTAAACTGCTTCCAAGAGTGCAATTCCAGAGAGCATGTTCCAAGATTAGAGTCTTTGATGAACCCTCCATCTTGAGGGGTCGTATTAGCCAAGTATTCCTTCAATTCCTAAAAGATTGATGTTTTAAGATTATCACACATATTAAGAAAGTTTTTATAATATCATTTCTATCCTTATTTATTGCTAAAAATACAAATAGAAATATTAATCATTATTGAAAACAAAGAAGTAAAGGAAGGTAAGACTAAAAATATTAAACCAAATATGCATTAAAAATAGAGAACATTAATCTTTTTGAAACATTTTTTTTCTATAACATCAATGTTTTAAAAACACAGGGAATATATAACTAGAATCATTAGCTTTTATTGTACATAATTATAGTCGTCAATTACTCGTTTAGTTGTGTACAATATTCAATACTATTCAATACTATTCAATACATTCACAATTTATGTATACAACCTTCACCTATTTAGTCTTCATTTCAACTAAATATTTATTTAGTACCATTATATTTTATTCCTACCTTGTTGCCTTGTTGATATCCTGTCACGTAGGAGTTATCAGTTAAAAATTATCATGACGGCAGTACGCAATTTAGAACAAAACAGAGTACTCACGGCTTGAGAGTATCCTTTAGAATTTTATAAAATTTTACTATCTCCCAATTTGATTATACGCTTTTTTTTATTGGTCACGCTCAATATGATTATACTTAATGAATGATTTGCATACAAATTGTTCAACTGCATGTCGGTTTTATATATCAAAATAGTAATATTTAAAAATAAAGCATCTTCTAGGGAGAATATTTGAAAGGCGGCATTAGAAATTACCTTTAATTTTACTAACTTCTTGATATGATATGTTCAACGTTTCTAGTTCTTTCTACGTACATGACAACATTTATGGGTGTCTTTATTAAGTGTAATGATACATATTGAATAATGGGTCTCGAATTAGACATCAATAGCTTTTGAAGTTTACACATCAAGAACTAAGAAAAGAACAGGGCAGTGCTTGTGACAATGTCTTTCCTTACAAGGCATATTACAATCCTAGAAGGGATTTGCCATTTTTAGTAGCTATTGGAATGGTTGATTGAATTTCATCCAGTTTACTAAGTTGACTGTATATATCAATTTTGACTTATTGTATATAAACCATCTTTATATATTCTTTGAGTTTATAAGATAACATAAATTAATCTGAATTCTTCTTTGCGCTCGATTCAAAATCAATAATATGGTATCAGCACCATCCAATTCAAATTCGTGGTGATCGATCCTTGTTTGAAGCTTCGCCGATCAACTCGTTTAATGGCTTCTGCAAGCTCTTCTTTGAATTCAGCTCCGAAGGTGATGCGATCAATTGAAATTGTTAATTCACCTGCAAAAGTTCCTCAAATTCAAGCTCTGGAGCTTCGCAAGTCGTTGCAATGCCAGATTCAACCGATCCGAGTCAGTCACCTTTTTATCTTCAAAGCACAGATCATCCAGGTTTGCAAATCATTTCTATTTACCTTGTTGGAATATTCGCCTTGTTGGAACCAATTATGACGATTGGAATGTTGCGATGCGTATTGCACTAGATGCTAAGAATAAAATAGAATTTGTTGATGGTACTCTTCGTTGTCCTTCTGAAACAGAATCATAATATCGCCTCTGGTCTCGTTGTGATAGTATGGTGAAATCGTGGTTACTAAACTCTGTTTTACCTCAGATATATCGTAGTATTCTAAGGTTGAATGATGTTGTTGATATTTGGAAAGATCTATATGGTCATTACCACATGACGAATCTTCCATGCACTTTTAATATGTTAAAGGAGATTCAAGATTTTTACCAAGGATCTATGAGTCTCTTGGATTATTATACTACTCTCAAAACTCTATGGGATCTTGACAGTATAGAAGAACCTGATGATCCATGTACTTGTGGATTTGAATTAAATTGAAGCAAAAGACTGAACAACTTGTATTGTCAAATTTCTCGCAGTCCTCAATGATTCTTATGCAGTCATTCATCGACAGATTATAATGAAGAAAGTCTTACCATCTTTGGTGGAAACTTACAACATACTTGATCAGGATAATAGTCAACGCAATTTTTCAAACGAGGTTGCTCCTACATCAACTTTTCATGTCTCTAAGAATATCAGACGCCTTCTGAAACTTCTAAATTTTGTTATGCTCAATCTGGTCAAAACGAATTTCGTCATGTTTGCTCTTTCTGTAATAGAGTAGGACATTTGGTTGATCGTTGCTACAAGAAACATGGATTTCCACTTGGTTACAATACGAAGAACAAGGGTAATGGAAAGCCTCAACAGTCTGTTTCATCGTCAGTGGCAGCAGTTAGTTCACCAATTCCAGAACCAGACTATAGCAATCAGAATCTAGAAATTGTGATTGGCAATCTTTCAAAAGATCAGATACATCAATTCATTGTTTTATTTAGTTCTCAGTTGTAATCTAATCCTTCAACTCTGCAAACTAAAACTACATCATCTCAACCAAGTGGTAGTAATACGGGTACTTCATTTTCCCATTGTACCTATTATTTTATTGGGATTTTAACTATTCCACAACAGAGTCTTTCTCCTAAGAGTTGGATATTGTACTCTAGAGCTACACATCATGTTGCTCATGATAAGAGTGTTTTTGTGAATATTGACATTTCTGTTAATAGCTTTGTGAACTTACCAACTGATTCCAAGATTGGAATAAGTGGTGTTGGTACAGTGCAAGTCAACTCACACATCACTCTGCATAATGTTATATGCATTCCAGTGTTTCGTTTAAATCTTCTCAGCGTTAGTACTCTCACTTGATGACTTGCATTGTTGTTTTCTGTTTGGTGATAATGATTGCTTGATTCAGGATCGTATCAAGGCGTCAACAATTGGTCAAGGTAGATGCGTTGGGAAGCTCTATGTGCTTGATGGTACTCCTTCTGGTTTCTCTCAATGCAGTTGTGGATGTTATTACTTGGTACAAGAGATTAGGACATCCATCTTTCTCAAGAATGGATGCTATTTTGGATGCTTTAGAAACTACTTGTCATAAAAATAAAGGCAACTCATGTTGTCATGTTTGTCATCTTGCTAAATAGAAGAATTTATCTTTTCCCTCTCCAAATAATGTTTGTAACTTAGTCTTTGAACTCTTACGCATTGACATTTGGGGACCGTTTTCAGTTGAAACAGTTGAAGGTTATAGATATTTCTTGACCATTGTTGATTATCATTCAAGAGCAACATGGAATTATCTACTTCGAACAAAAGCTGAAGTTCTTACTGCCTTTCCAGCCTTTCTTTCTCAAGTTGAAAAAAGTATAATACATCAGGTAAAGCAATCAGATCAGACAATGCACTTGAACTTAGTTTCACCAAACTTTATCAAGAAAAAGGCATTGTAGCTTATCATTCATGTCTAGAGACACCTCAACAAAACTCGGTTGTTGAAAGGAAACATCAGCATATACTGAATGTAGCACGAGCTTTACTGTTTCAATCTGGTATTGTTATTTCTTATTAGGGAGATTGTGTGCTCATATTCTTAATCAATCGGATTCCATCCTACTCCTTGACAATAAAACTCCATATGAGGTCCTCACTGGCAAGCTTCCTTTATATGATCAACTTAAAACTTTTGGTTGCTTATGCTATAGCTCCACTTCACCAAATCGGAGACATAAGGTCCAACCACGAGCTCGTGCTTGCTTATTTTTAGAATATCCTTCTGGATACAAAGGTTACAAGCTACTGGACTTAGAGAGCAACACAATTTTTATCTACAGGAATGTTATGTTTCATGAAGGAATATTTCCATTGGCATCTAGTTTGTAGAATGATAAACTTAATGATCCTTTCACACAACTTCCATCTGAGTCTCAAATTTCTCATCTTCCTCTTCCACCCTACTCACAAATTTCTCCATCATTACCTTCTGTTCCATCACATATTCCTTCTCGAGAATCTCCATCACATATTTCTCACTCTCGCTCACGAAAACCTCCTACTCATCTACAGGATTTCCACTGTTATTCATCACATTCTTCTTTGAAATATTCCATTTCATCTTCAATCTCTTACTCTAATTTTTCTGATGCACATCTCTCTTTTGTCAATAGCATAAGTCAAATACCCATCCCTAACATTTATACTGAGGCTCAACATTCAAAGGAGTGGTGTGGTAATATGGATAATGAAATAGGTGCAATGGAAGCTACACATATGTGGGATATTATGTCATTACCACCAGGAAAAAAAACAATTGGCTGCAAATGGGTTTTTACAATTAAATTCAATGCAGATGGTACTCTTGAAAGACATAAAGCTAGGCTTGTAGCCAAGGGTTATACACAAAAAGAAGGGTTATACAGTTTAAATTGCTACTCAAAGTTTCAGCTTCAAAGAGTTGGATTCTTTGACAGTTAGATGTGTCTAATGCTTTCCTCAATGGTGATCTTGAAGAAGAGATTTATATGAAATTACCAGAGGGTTATGCTGCTAGAAAGGGGGACTCGTTACCTCAAAACGTTGTTTGTAGATTACGAAAATCTATATATGGTCTGAAGCAAGCTTCTAGACAATGGTATAAGAAATTCTTTGCTACTCTATTGAGTTATGGATTTCTTAAAGATTATGGAGATCACACACTCTTTCTTAAAATTATTGGAGATGATTTTCTTGCAGTACTTGTATACGTGGATGACATTGTCATAGCAAGTACAACTATAGCCACTGCATATTCTTTAACGAAGTATCTTCACACCTATTTCAAATTACGTGATCTAGGATCACCAAAATATTTTTTGGTTTGGAAATTGCTCGTACTGCTTCAGGCATCTCTTTGTGTCAAAGAATATATGCTTTGGAGTTACTCTCTTCTGCAGGAATGACAAACTGTAAACCAGCATCGATCCCAGTGATTCCCCATCTAAAACTTTCCAAACTGATAGTGATCTTTTGGAAGATCGAGAGATGTATAGAAGGCTTGCTGGTGAGTTGATATATTTGACCATTACAAGACCTGATATTACATTCTCTGTGAATAAACTTTGTCAATATTCTTCTGCTCCACGCACTTCACATCATAATGCGGTTTACAAAGTGTTACAATATGTTAAACCTACAGTTGGTCACAGTTTATTTTACTCAGCTGATTCAGACCTTACTTTTAAAGGGTTTGCAGACTCTGACTGGGTTTCATGTCCTGATAGCAGGCGATCTACAATGGGTTTTAGTATATTTGTTGGATCTTCTTTGATCTCTTGGCGCTTTAAGAAGCAACCAACTGTCTCTCAGTCATTTGCTGAAGCCGAGTACAGAGCTTTAGCTCTTGCTTGCTGATTTGGATATCTACTCTATGGAATGATTTGAAGGTTACAAACTCTACAGTTTTGTATCTGTCTTCAGACAGTACTGCAGCCATTTATATAGGAACTAACCCCGTGTTTCATGAACGAACAAAACACATCGAGTTAGATTGTCATACAGTAAGAGAGAGACTTGATAAGGGCTTGTTGAAGATGCTTCATGTACGTACAGAGGATCAAATCGCTGATATATTCACAAAGCCCTTATTTCCTCGTCAGTTTGATTACCTAAAGTCCAAGATGAGCCTCTTAAACATCTTTGAAAACTCATCTTGAAGAAGACTATTGGAAAAGTTGATTGAATTTTATCTAGTTTACTAAACCGACTTATATATCAATTTTGGCTTGTTGTATATAAATCATCTTTGTACATCATTTTGAATTCTTCTTCTCTCGATTCAGAATTATTAATACTAACATAACCTAAAGATTGATTTTGCTCCAATTGCGTACCACTTTTAATTTAATGTTGGGTTTCATTAACAGGAGTTAATTTAGTTTGTATTTCAAACTATATATTGATATTAAAAATCAAAGCATTGCATCGCTTAACAAAGAATATATAACTCTTGAGGATACGTCCGAGAAGTTAGGAACTGTGTCAATATAAAAACAGTAACTATGATATTTTTAAAGACTAGTAAATGTTATAGATGATGAATACATGATGTATGATCATGATCAATTGAGAGGTGACGAGTTTGTCCGAATGTTATAAAGTTTTAAATGCGATAAAACTATATGGGAGGGTAAATGAAATTGACTATAAAAGTACAACAAAGTCGGTGTCTTACACTTACAAATTGTCTCTGTCTAATTGATTGAACCTATAGGCTAATGTTCATAACTGTATCTCATAATTTAACAGAAATAAAAATTTGTTCAACAATATTTTGATAATGGCTAAATGGTTGTGTTACTTGTGTATATGTGATAATAATGGAAAACTTGTGAATTAATTTGGTAATAAGGGCTTCTTTGATTCCCTCATTGTATGAGATCACGTTGAATTTTTTAGCCAATTTATTGATTTTAGTCAAGTATCTAATCATTATTTTTAAATATAATAATATTCCTAAGCATTGTTTTATTTAACAGAGATTTTCCAATATAAAAATGTTATGATGTTTATAAACAACTGATAATATAGTTTTGAGTAGTCAAAGCTGCCATATGCCTAAAGTAATAGAGTATTGGCACGCATAATTTTTTAAAAAGTTGTGTGCTACTTATACATTCGATGATAATACATGCCTTTTTATTTTTTTAAAGTTTGGAATAGATCTCTTTTAAGTTATATCTTACAATGTATTTATCAGAAGATATGAAATAAATAAATGATGGCTGGCGGAATTATTAAAGAAAAAAATAAATAGTGGTGGTGAAGGAAGGGTCAATTGAAAGATCTTAAAAAGGAAGAAAGAAAAAACGAAAAAGGAAACAAATAAGCGGGGGAGAGGAGATAATCCAGTGGAGTCGGCGCATTGTGATCATGTGTGACTGTGACGTCAACTGGGTCCCACTAAATATATGTAATACAGCTCAGTTTGTTTGACGTTTCCATCTATCCGTCGTTTCCGGTAAACCAAATAGGTCCCAGGTCCCCCTTAATACGGAGAACAGCAGACACGTGGTTGCCGCTCATGGACTGTGGGACGCACGCTCGGCTGATAACATAAAGTAAAAATGAAAGAGTGTTACTGTTTCGGGTATGAGATCCTATGGACATGCAACAAAACACAAAACCGACTACATATATACTTGAACTTGCTCGGATCTCGACACTTCCTTTACGCAACGGCAACCATTTTTCACTTTTCTTACTAATTTTTATGCCATTATTTATTTATTACACAACCGTTAATCCTATATATGATCCCGTTTTTTCGACCCTTCACATCCAACCAAACATTATTATTATCTTTTAAAAATAACAGCTTTCAAATTTTATGGAGGAGAAAATTCACATATAAATTTTTATTTTTTGATATTTAAATGGTACAAAAACATAAACTTATATATGGGTATAATGAGTAAGAAAATATATTTTAGTTTCGTATAGCAGGGAAATCAATATAGAAAATGCAGAGCCCAGCTCCAATCTCGCAGCTCCATTTGACAACAAAATGGGCCAGCAACTCAAGCCCACACTCAGCTCAACATCAAAAAAACAAAAGACAGAACAACACACAAAAAGAATGTCTGCAAAATGACAAAAACAGCATGACATTGCAGTGTACGGAAAAGCATAATGTCACCACAAGGAATCGGTTTTCACCTCTAGAGGATTGTGCAGATATTTTTAGCACTGACAGCTGTCATTAAGATTGTATCAAACCAGCTCTATATAACGAAAGAACTAAGATTGTATGATGCAAGTTTTTGATGAATAAAACAAAGCTTCACAAGAATATCTCTCTGTTTTAAATTTGCTTTCATGGTATCAGAGCGCCATGGATAGATCCTTGGAGCTTTACACACAACACTCCTTAAATATAGTTAACAGTGTAACCATCAAGCTCACTGAGAAAAACTATATTCTATGGAAAACACAGTTCGAATGTTATCTTTCCGGTCAAAATCTTTTAGGCTTCATCACCGGAGCTATTGCTCAACCTGCACCAACAATCTCTGTTCCAAACATCGATGGTCACACTACAGAAGCTCAAAATCCAAACTTTCTAGCTTGGACCAGATCTGATCAAATCATTCGATCCTGGATCTTGGGAACACTATCTGAAGAGATTCTGAGTGTTGTCATCGATGCTCCAACAGCACGTCAAGTATGGGAAACCTTAGCTCGCCACTTTAACAGAGTATCCTCTGTTCGCCTCTTTGAGCTGCAACGAAAACTTCAAACTATTGTCAAAAATGACAAATCCATGGATAGTTATCTGAAAGAAATCAAAAGCATATGTGATCATGTAGCATCCATTGGAAATCCTGTAAGTGAAAGAATGAAAATTTTTGCAGCCCTGAATGGTCTAGGTCGTGATTATGAACCCATCAAAACCACCATTGAAGCATCATTGGATAGTTATGCACCGCCTATGTTTGAAGATGTTGTACCAAAGTTGAATGGTTATGCTGACAGACTCACAAGCTATGAAACCTCAGCTGATGTTACTCCTCATCTCGCCTTTCAAGTTGCTAGATCTGATGGGTCTGATTATCCTCACAACAACAGCTTTAGAGGTCGAGGAAACAACTCAGGTAGAGGCTATAGCAGTCGTGGGCGAGGTTATTCCACACGAGGAAGGGGATTTCACCAACAAATGGTATCTGATTCAAATACTACAGAATCTCATAACCCTCACAAAGATGTTGAGTGTCAAATATGTGGAAAACGTGGACATCCAGCTCTGAAGTGTTGGCATCGCTTTAACAATAGTTATCAGTATGAGGAGATGCCAAATGCCTTAGCTGTTATGCGTATCACAGAAGCCACTGATCACACAGGCAATGAATGGCATCCAGATACTGGTGCAACTGCACATATTACCAGCTCTCAACACAATTTGCAAGAAGCTCAGGCTTATAAAGGATCAGATGTTGTTATGGTCGGTAATTGTGAGTATCTACCCATCACACACATTGGTTCAGCAAATCTCCCTTCAACCTCAGGTAATCTTCCACTCAAAGATGTTTTGGTGTGTCCACAAATAGCCAAATCATTATTATCTGTGTCAAAACTCACCAAAGACTACCCATGTTCCTTTGAATTTGACTGTGATGCTTTTCGTGTGAATGATAAGGAAACAAAGAGGTTGCTGGTTCTAGGAAGTAACAAACAGGGTCTTTATGTGCTAGAGGACTCACCTATCCAAGCCTTCTACTCATCACGCTAATGTACAGCATCAGACATCACATGGCATATGAGACTGGGGCATCCACACTCACAAATCCTCTCAGCACTATCAAAGATCAAAGCTATCACCATAAATAAGAGCTCCAAGAATATCTGTGAAGCATGTCAACTTGGAAAAAGATCTCGTATACCTTTCTTTCCTTCTTTATCTGTTGCAACTAGAACTCTACAGAGAATTCATAGTGATCTCTGGGGACCTGCACCTGTTTTATCTGTTCAAGGGTTTCGGTACTATGTGATTTTTGTTGATAACTATTCAAGGTTTTGCTAGTTCTATCCCTTAAAGCTAAAATCTGATTTTTACTCAATCTTCATTGCATTTCAAGCCTTAGTTGAGAACCAATTTCAATCAAAGATTGGTACTTTTCAATGTGATGGTGGTGGGGAGTTCACAAGTACAAAATTTATTGATCACTTAAGAAAAGAAGGTATTCAACAGTTTATTTCATGTCCTCACACACCTCAACAGAATGGTTTGGCTGAAAGAAAGCATAGACACATTACAGAATTAGGCTTATCAGTGATGTTCCAGAGTAAAATGCCACAAAAATACTGGGTTGAAGCCTTCTTCACTGCCAATTTCTTGAGCAATCTACTACCTTCCTCTGTTTTAGATAACAATTGCAGTCTATATGAGCGCCTTGTGGGAAAGAAACCTGATTATACAGCTCTGCGAGTGTTTGGTTGCTCTTGCTACCCAATGCTCTGTGATTATGCTACAACAAAGTTTGATCCCAGGTCCTTACCATGTGTATTTCTCGGATATAATGAAAAATACAGAGGCTACAGATGTCTTTTACTATCTATTGGTCGTCTTTTCATCAGTAGACATGTATTATTCGATGAGTCTATATTCCCCTTTGCCACTATCAATGCACACTCTGAGCACAAGACATCATTGTTCTCAGCATGGCATCGTGCACAGTCTTACGCCAGTGATCTATCCTCCATAGAAGTTCAAAGTCAAGCACCTCCATCATCTTTTGAACCTCAAGTGAGTCTCCCACATCCACCACCAGCTATCCCTGAGACTTCAGATTCTAGTCCTGCACTCACAGAAGATGTTAACAGTATGACACCTGAAGCAACAATTGATGCTACACTTGTGACTATAGTTCCAGACCAAGAACTAACTTCTGCTGAACCTACTATAGTTGTAGAAAGATGTACTGGGTGTACGGCAGACTTAGATTCTATTCCTATAGGCAACATCATCTCTCTACAATCTACTAGTATGGATTCAAATGAAGTTAATCCTGAAATAGATTTTCCAGAACCTGATATTCCAGAACCTGAACCAGCTCCTGTAACACATCCTATGATCACACGCTCTAAGTCAGGTATTTCTAAACCAAATCCTCGCTATGTCTACCTTGCTCACAAAGTTGCTTATCCAGAGCCCAGAACAGTCACTCAAGCACTGAAAGATCAAGGCTAGAAAAACACAATGGAAGAGGAAATCACAAACTGTAAAGAAGCGTGCACCTAGTCTCTAGTTCCTGCAACTTCAGACATGAATATTCTTGGATGCAAGTGGGTATTTCGAACAAAACTACATGCTGATGGCACCCTTGATAAGCTTCGTGCACATATTGTAGCAAAAGGATATGATCAAGAAGAAGGAATTGACTATCTCGAAACATATAGTCTGGTAGTTCGATCATCCACAGTCAGGTCAGTCCTTCACATTGCAACAACCATGGCTTAGGATGTTAAACAAATGGACGTCAAAAACACGTTCCTTCATGGAGATCTCACTGAGACAGTATATATGCGGCAACCTACAGGCTTTGTTGACCCTTCCAAACCTGATCATGTGTGCCTACTCCATAAATCAATATACGGCTTAAAGCAGTCTCCACGGGCATGCTATGACAAATTCAGTAATTATCTTCTAGAGTTTGGATTCGCATGTAGTGTTCAAGATCCGTCCTTGTTTGTATACATCAAGGACAAAGCTATCATCATACTACTTCTATATGTTGATGATATGATTATTACTGGCAATGATTCTGCAGCTCTAACCTTGCTCTTAAGAAGTAATCTGCACATCCAGTTTCGTATGAAAGATATGGGTCCACTACATTATTTCCTTGGAATTCAAGCTCAATTTCACTCTGAGGGCTTGTTTCTGTCTCAGCAGAAGTATACAGAAAATCTGTTAGCTATAGCAGCGATGATAGATTGCTCTTCCATGCCAACACCGTTACCACTTCAACTCAACAAAGTCACTCTACAAGAGGAACCGTTTGAAAATCCATCTTACTTTCGCAGTCTCGCAGGAAAACTGCAGTACCTTACTCTTACTCGTCCTGACATACAGTTTGCGGTGAATTTTGTGAGTCAAAAGATGCACGCCCCTTCAATTTCAGACTTTAAATTGCTAAAACGAATCCTCAGGTATGTAAAAGGAACAATCACAATGGGTATCTCATTCTGCAAAGACACAGACTGCACACTACGAGCATACAGTGACAATGACTGGGCAGGATGTTCAACCACACGACGCTCCACAGGAGGTTTTTGTACGTTCCTTGGCAGTAACCTCATCTCCTGGACTTCACAAAAGCAACAAACTGTGGCAAAAAGCTCCACTGAGGCAGAATATAGAACAATTTCGGATGCAGCCTCTGAAGTAACATGGTTAAGCTCAGTTCTCAAAGAGCTTGGTGTTCCACTTCTTGCAACATCAGAGCTGTACTGTGACAATTTATCTGCAGTATATCTCTCTGCTAATCCTGGGTTTCACAAAAAATCCAAACACTTTGCTCTGCACTATCACTATGTCCGGGAACGTGTCGCACTTGGTTCATTGGTGGTCAAACACATCCCATCTCACTTGCAAATTGCTGATATATTCACTAAATCTCTTCCCTATCAAGTTTGACGGGGGCTATAGAAGATGCAGAGCCCAACTCCAATCTCGCAGCCCCATTTGACAACAAAATGGGCCAGCAACTCAAGCTCACACTTAGCTCAACATCAAAGAACAAAAGGCAGAACAACACACAAAAAGAATGTCTGCAAAATGACAAAAATAGCATGACATTGCAGTGTACGGAAAAGCATAATGTCACCACAAGGAATCGGTTTTCACCTCTAGAGGACTGTGCAGATATTGTTAGCACTGACAGCTATCATTAAGATTGTATCAAACCAGTTCTATATAACGAAAGAACTAAGATTGTATGATGCAAGTTTTTGATGAATAAAACAAAGCTTCACAAAAATATCTCTCTATTTTAAATTTGCTTTCAATCAAAAGTGCAAACTTTTTAAAATCTCAACTTCTTCTCCTACCACTTAACTGTAAGCTCTTTGTCACCTAAAATTATTTATACCTAATAATAAATAAATCTATGTGGTAACGATCGACAATGCAACTTGTAAAGTTTGACTTCCGGTAAATTAGTTGATCACTAACAAGATGTCATTAACAATAAATATTTGTAATCAAAATGCAGTTGCTCCACATATATAAGTGCGCTCTTTCTCTCTTTTTTTTAGACCTTTTTTATATTTTTGTAATTACTAAATCAGCGACAAATAAACCGTTGATGATTAAAAGTTGTTAAGATTCTTAGTACTTGACATGCAAAACAATGACACGAGTAAAACCCCTTTTTCTTTTCTTTAATAAGGGTTTTTATAAATTCAACCCATTTATGAAAGTACGAAACTAAACTGCTCCTAATTCACACTATACGTAAACATTTAAACCCTCTCAATCTGTTTTACTTTTTTCTTGCGGATGCTACTACGTATATGGTGAGAGACAAATGTAGATATTTAACAAAATTTTTTTTTTTTAAAAAAAAGAGGACGTATAGATATTTCTTGATCACGCATGGAATTTGAAACTTTACAGTGTTTCTTAAACACCATACCTTTAATAATCAATAATGTCCCCTTCCCTTTTTCTTACGATACACATCCATATATTATATATATAGTGCTTAAGATATTATTTTTATATACATGTTATATATATATATATATATATATATATAGATAAATAGATTGATAGAAGATGTGAGTGCGGGTAATGATTGGGAATTTTACATGGAGCACAAAGAGCGATGACTCAGATACACTCCAATGGCTTAGAGACTTTGAATCTCCTTTTAATTTTTTTTTTGTCAATAATATTGGGTCACAACTGGTTGGTCCATTAGCCAAGTTCCTGCATAATGCAGGCAGCAGCCCTCGGGATATGCAAGTGCGTCTACCATTTAGTGAACTTACTCCTGCCACTGGACTAAAGGCTACTTGCAATCTCCTTTTAATTATTCTCTTTTTTCTCCTATCTTTCTTCTAATTCTGTACGGCTCTTCCTATTATTATCTTAATATTACTTTCCATACATACAGTATTTTGTACAAGCAATTACAACGACATATAAAATAACATCAATTGTTGTAAAAGATGTATAGGCGTTGGAAAAGTAATAATAAGGCACATGTTTGATAGATAACGTTATTTAGGTTAACACTAATATTCCCACTGATATAACACACCAAAACTGTAGTTTGAAGACATGTGTTTGGTTTATAAAAGTCGAACAATTTAAAGTGAATCCAATGTACTATAAGTGAATATATAACCATATATATATATATATATCTCACCTATGGTAAAGATACTCCAAGCTTTGGTTGAAACATGACAGGAGCATGTTTCAACTATGTCATTGGTCTTATATATTTTTCTTGGACATTCATTTTAATCATCAAGAAAAAATTTAAGACTGTAACAAGGTGGAAATTTTACAGTTTTTAGCCACTTTTGGTATAAGCAAGAATTTGATTTTTTGGAGTATTTTTTAAACTGAAAATAAAAGTTGAGTAAATTAAAGAGAATTACAAGATTATGTTTGAATAAAAAGGAGAGAAGAAGATGAAAAGAATAATAAATTAACAACTTCTGGAGACTTCACTTGGAGACTTCATTTGAAGACTTCACGTGGAGACTTTACCTAGAGACTTCATTTCTTGAAGTCAAACTTAGTCAATTGCAAAAGTAACCTCTGTCATATTGAGGAGACTTCACGTGAAGTCTCCTATATTTTGAGAAAACTACTATTTCTAGGAGATTTCACGCGAAGTCTTCTTTTAAAAACATTATTTCTGGGCAATTGCTAATATGACCTTTTAAAAAGGAGACTTCACGTGAAGTCTCCATCAGAAAAGTCAACATTTAGTCAAATGCAAAAATAACCTTAGGAGACTTCACCTGAAATCTTCTTTTTAGCTTTAGGGACTTCATGTGAAGTTTCCTCTGACAATCTGGAGACTTCTGATTGAAGTCTTCTTTTTTTTTGTATGATATATTTGTATATTTACAAAGCTTTTCCAAATTTTTGGTATTAATTTCGTGTTTTGATTATGTTGTGCAGGGCAATGGTTCACTTACCCGCTTGATGGTGAACTGGAAGTGTATATGGATGGTGGAGATTATAGCATGTATGGGAAATATTATAGCAAATCTTCTTTTTAGCTTTGGAGACTTTATGTGAAGTCTCCTCATATAATCTGGAGACTTCACGTGAAGTCTCCTCTTTTTTATATCTTAACGATACTTTTACCATTTTTCCGCACTAATATTATTTATATAATGTTTTGTACAAGTTTAACATAATTATATATTATAGTTAATCCTCTGTAAATTTTAAAAGTGATATAAGTAGTTAGCTCATTCAGAGTAGACTTTAAGTGAAGTCTACTAGTCACAAATAGACTTGTATGAATTATTCCTTGATAGTTATGGCTGTATGAATTGTGTCAACTTTGTCACAAATAGACTATGTCACAAATAGACTTGTACAAATAGTTATGGNAAAAATTATTTTAGGGTATAACTTAGGGAACTCACTTTAAAAAAAATTATCAAAATTAAGAAATGTTTGATATGTTTAAGAACTCTTTTAAACAAAATAACAGAATTTTTTTTTGCTTACATAACAATTCGTTATAATTATGTTACATAATCTATAATAGCCATCAATGGCAATTCCACATTTATCTACAATGAAATATTTACAATTTGTTGACAAAAAATTATCTACAATATGTTCTCTTTGCTTGCCGCCCGATTTCCTAGTTGCTTTGGTTCCTTTATGAAAGCAAGAAGAAGATAGTGGAATCAAGATCAATAACCACCATCAGTTTTTAAGAGAAAGGAGTCCCCTTCAGAAGTCTCCTTGAGAAGTCTCCTTCAGAAGTCTCTTTTAGAAGTCTCCTTCAGAAGTCTCTTTCAGAAGTCTCCTTCAGAAGATTCCACCAGAAGACTCCACCAGGAGACTCCACTAGGAGACTCTACCAGGAGACTTCACCAGAAGACTCCACCAAGAGACTTCACCAGGAGACTCCACCAGGAGACTCCACCAAAAAACTCCACCAGAAGTCTCCACCAGAAGTCTCCACCAAACATCAAAAGACGACAACCTGAAACAAATCATATCAAAAAGATTCCATTTTTAACTAGATTATACCAAAACAACTAGAACTTTTCACAAGATCTCATTTCAAAATAAATCTATAACTAGAAAACACAAAGAAATATCAAATTTGCTCACACAATCATTATAAATGAAATCTTTCATAAAAAAATTAAAAAAAAGATATTTCAAAAGAAAATTAAAAAAAATCTTTCACAAGAAAAGTTATATAAGAAAAACAAGAAAAATTCTTTAAAAAAAAGATATTTCACATCATAATCATTAAAAATTGTAATATTTAACTAAATTCTATAAAAACAAAATATTCACAAGATCTCATTTCAAAAACAATTCTTGAACTAGAAAACCCAAAAAAAATCACACTTTCACATAAAAATTTTCAAAAATAAAATCTTTTACAAGAAAGTTCAAAAATTTAGATCTTTCACAAAAGATTCATTAAAAATGCAATTTCTAACTATAAAAATATTAAAAAAACCAAAATTTTTACAAAATCTCCTTTAAAATCGGACCTTTAAAAAAATCTATCTTTTTGAAGACATGATGAATGTTGGTCATAGACAAGAGGCTTTGGTGGCGGGAAACTTCCCATGGAACATGAAAAAAAAAACAAAAATTGTGAGAAAATAGTGAAAAAATCTTAGATCTTGAAGGAGGAAATAAGAGTAAACTTACATTTTGGATGAAAAGACATACACGAAGAAGAGAGAAGATGAAGAAGAAGAGAGAAGATGAAGAAGAAGAGAAGAGATGAGAGAGAAAAAGAGATAAAAAATGGCTAGGGTTTTTTGCTTCTTCTAAAATTTGTATTTATATGTAAGTTAACTTTCTGGTTCAATTGTTGGTTAATTTTGGTTTAGCACAACCAAATTTAATTTTCGGAGGAATAGACTTCACAGCAAAATCTTTTACTATAAGAGACTTCACCATGAAGTCTTCTACTACACGAGACTTCACTGTGAAGTCTTCCACTACAGGAGACTTCAGGAAGTAGAAGTACTACAGGAGACTTCACTGTGAAGTCTCCACTATACCCTAAACCCTAAACCATAAATTCTAAAATGTAAATTTTAACTCTATTAATAAATATTTTANATGTAAATTTTAACTCTATTAATAAATATTTTATTTTAATTTTACTCTTTTGAATATATGCACAACCTAACTCTTTTGAATA
>OVBA01004730.1:0-22433 GCA_900406435.1 Lepidium aucheri
CACCTAGTCTATGATTTTAGGTTGTTAACTTCCCAGAAGTTTGTTAAGAACTAGACTAGATTAGAAGAGCAATTCCTTTACTACCAACGAGAGTTGATGCTAGGTTGGGTTGTGGGTAATTGAACCTAAACAATAAAGCCTATTTGTAATCTGAAACNCTGAAACCAACGAGAGTTAGGATCTTTAGATTACTAGTAAAGGGGTAGATTCAACGAGAGTTGGTTTATCTTTATTTATGTTCAATCCGATAATATGATTAGATTAGTTCTTGAATAGTTTCCCTGACAAGAGTTCCAACTGCTGATTGAATACCTATATACGATTGCTTTAGTTTATTGTTTACATCCATGTTAAGTTTTTAGTATTTATTTCTCTGATTTTGATTGATATAGCTTGCGATTTGATAGAAGTTAAAAGTATGATTTGGTTCTCTGAGGAATTCGACCCCTAAGTACTATTACGCTTGCTGTACACTTGCAATAGGATATAGGGTTAAAACTTGTTGTATCACTGGTACGCCAAAACTTTTTCGTTAGGAGGTAAAGAAGTTATACTGAAGTCAGTTGCCTCGACTTTACCAATATATGATATGTCGTGCTTCAAGATTACCAAAACTCAGTATCTTACTAGTGCAATGCCAAGTTTTTGGTGGAATTAGAACGAAGACAAGAGAAAGGTTCAATGGGTGGCTTGGGAAAAGATGCGCAAGTCAAAAAAGAAGGAGGATTAGGGCTTAGGGACATTCATGTTTTCAACCAAGCGTTGTTGGCAAAGCAAGCTTGGCGTCTTCTAACGGAACCACAATCGTTATTAGCCATAGTGTATAAGAGTAGATACTACAAGGATAAAGACTTTTTAGAGGCTGGTTTGAATGCTCGGCCTTTGTATGCTTGGCAAAGCATTTTATTTGGTCGAGAGCTTTTGGAAAAATGACACTCTAGAATAATAGGCAATGGGCAAACTACACAAGTATGAGCGGACAAATGGATTGTTGATTATAATCCTAAATCACGAATGTGTAGATAAAATATTGTTGATCTAATGATGAAAATAGTAGACTTGATGATTTCTCCTGGTGTTTAAGATATGGAGAAGCTTTTCGATTTGTTTACTTTGGAAGATGCTGCGTTAATTCAAACGATTCACCCAGCCTGTGACCTTGATGATGAGTGGTGCTGGAGCTATACGACTGATGGGAGATACTCGGTGAAGAGTGGGAGCTGGCTTGCCTCACGCCCAACTTCACCGTTTGCTCCTAATCATGATACACAACGGGCTAATAAGACTAAAAGCAGGATTTGGTCTTTGAAAACAGAGCCTAAACATCAAGTTTTTCATGTGGCAGTCTTGTCTGGTGCCTTGGCTGTCGCTCATTATCTACAGAAAGATGGGATTCTTGTTGATCAATCATGTTGGATTTGTCACTCTTAAGCTGAAACTTTTAGCCACACACTGTTTGAGTACCCGATACCAGATGAGGTTTGGAGGAAGATACAGTTTCCATTGGATCAGATCAACACATCTAAGACCATTAACTCTTATATGAGTGTACTATTGGATTGTATTGCCAAAAAGAAACCCGATGAAGAATGGTCACATATACTTCCATGGGTAATCTGGAATATATGGAAGCATAGGAACACCAATATCTTTAACCAAGTCCCTCAAAATTGTGATTGTATTCTTGCCAAAGCAAAAGAAGAGGCTAAGCAATCGATAATGTTAAACTCAGATCCCACAAATGCACCTTCTACAAGGATAAGACATAGACATGGGGAAGAAGCTTGGCGATGTTTGCAAAATGGTCGGCTAAAGTGCAACAAAGCCTCTGCTTGGAGCAAGTAATCCAATTACAAGGTAAGACATGGATTCTAAGAGATCACCAGGGTTCAGTTTTGCTGCATTCATGAGATGCAGGCGTGTCTCCTTCTAATCGTACAACAGCATAGTTCCTATCTTTGCTATGGATACTCCAAAGCCTCTTAGAGCTGCATTTTGATGAAATCGAAATTTGCAGTGAATTTAAAACTGTAGTGGAGGCTGCAAACAACCCGAGACTGTGGCCTAAATATTGCAACCTTCTTAACTCGATTACGCAGTTGAGATCACGCTTCCAAAGGTGTGTGATAATCCAATCATCATGACAAGCAAACTGTGTGGCAAGAAAGATTGCTCAAAGCGTGACCAAGGATGACCTTCATGGCTTCAATTTTTATAGATAGAGACCGGCTCACCTTGTGAATGGTTAGCTATGGTTTTTTATCATTGTTTTGTCAGTACAAACGTACACAAACGGATCCGATCATAGATCCGCTTGTGTACATTTGTACTCCTCTTTTTAGAGGTTCTTTCAGTCTAATAATTTGCTTAAAGGCGAAAAAAACATTCTCAAACATAATTGCTTTGTATGTTTTATTTATAGTTGTTTTTTCCTTATCTCCTTTTTCTTTTCTTTTTAATTGTATATTTTGATTGTTCTTTTCTGTATGATTATGTTCAATCTCTTTGAAAAAAAACTAAACATGTCTCAATCTCTCAGTTGTTGTCCGTACGTAAACATTGATTTGTTAGAAATGATTTAAATAGCAGTAGTTTATAAAAATAATTATCATATCAACATAGAAAAAATATAGTTAAAGAGAAGTCTTAACCTAGTAAATATGTCATAGTTCTTTATGTCAAAGTCATATCCATATGCAATCCCTCAAAGTATATTTTTGGCCATTTCTTTCATTTCGGACACGCGCAATCCTCTTGGATGATTGTAGCGAATCAATTTCTTGGGACTTCCATCAGAAATGTATTTGAGAATAAAATTTTGATTTGTTCTTCTCAGATCTGACTTATCACGAGCTATCTCATCTTCACGAGCTATTGCATCATGAAACTATAGATTTTACGCCTCTTCCAAATACCTTTTTCTATCCCAATTTAAATGATATGGCCAATCTGAAAGTATGGAGCCATTTTTGTTGGAATGTGTTTATGTTTGAAGTAAAAAAATATATTTAAGAATACATAGTGGAAGAGAGAAGAGTATAAATGTGAAAAAAGAAGAGTTCAAATGTGTAAGAATCTGAGATAAATTCAAGAGTTCCAATTACCATTTTATTGTTCGCCAAATTTAATGCATCAGTGGTGATATTCACATATTTTATTGACAAATAGATATATTTATACGAATGAATCTAGTTTTTATCACTGTTTTCCAAACATTTATCAAAAGTTTATAGCTTTTTGAAATGCTGAATAAAAAATTTTCTTAATATTTTGCTTGTTCTTCTATTATTATTTTTTTCTGTTTTCCACTCTAGAAGGTTGATTATTTATGACATTTTTTGTTGTAAAAATTCATAAATTTTCAACCATTACTTATAGTTCTGCAAAAAATAAGGTGAAAATTATAAAAAATACATAATTGATTTTACTTTAATCTTTTGAAGAGTACGATTTGGTGAAAGAAAAAAAAATTAAGAAAGGTTTGAAAAAAAAATTGTTGACACTCGTGACAAATGAAAAAAAAGTTAGAATTGAATTAAATTTTTTTGTCTACCAAACCTAATATTTCTGTTTAAGCAATTGTGAAAGCCTATTTTCTCTTACTCACTATAACAACTACTTCCTCTCTTTCATAACATGTGTCGTTCTAGCATTTTTCAGACAAATTAAAAAAACATATTAAAGTTCTATTATACCCTTAAAAAATAGTTGACTCTTGACATTATTTTCTTTTTCTAGTTAATAATGAGGTTAAACTAGAAAATTTATGCTAAAACTTACATCATAAATTTAAAACAACACTTATTTGAAACAAAAAAATTATATATATAATAAGAGACTATGTCTCTCCTGGTGCTGACACATCAGCATTTTGAAGCATTGTAATGCTGACACATCAGCTTCAACGAACCAATAAAATTTTAACATTAAAACAGGTCATCAACGAAAATGTCACATGTTTGTTAAAAAAGAAATAATCACAAAGATGGAAAACTTGTCATTGTCTCTATATTTAAGCGTGTTTAATTACTGATCTAAATAATAATAGCTTGGCAAAATGATGAAGATGAGAGACCTTCCATTGTCTCTATCTTCAACGCACATTTAATTATTGATCTAAATAACAATTGCGCCTATATATATGAATATGACTCACTTTTGTGATTGAATCAAAACTAATAATGGTGATTGCAAGACTTCATTCTACGCATATGTACTCACACATTATTGTCTATGTATTATTGACAAGTATTGCATCTATTGAGATTATCTCATATAAATTAAAAAGTTTTGTTGGCCTTGGAGTTTTTGTTTAGCTTGAGTTTCTGAATATATATGTATATCAATTCAGCTACCCGTTTTATTAAATAAAGTAATTTTATAAATTGATCTCTTTGAAGTTTTTATTATGCACATATTTACATAACAATGGATCTTGTATCATTTGCTTTAAGTTGTATCTACTGTTTAATTTCTTTGTAACCACGATGATGTGGGATTATTTTGAGATTATGCATCAATTGCTAAATGATGCATCCTTGTAATTTTTATAGTTTATAGGATTAATTGCAGATATTTTTTCATGTTTTTTGTTCTTATTTCTTTGGCATAAGTCGATAAGTTCACTCCATCTTTTATACTCCTAATCAAATTAGGATATAGAATGAAAATATCGAAATTTTTTTAGAAAGAGGGAGAGAGAGTTATAGAAAGAGAGAAAGAGAGAGAAAGTTAGAGAGAGAGAGACAGTTAGAGAGAGAGCAAGGGAGAGAGAGAGGGAGAGAGAGAGGGAGAGAGAAAGAGGTTAGAGAAAGAGTTAGAAAGAGAGAAGGAGAGAGAGTTAGAGAGACAGAGAAAGAGAGTTAGAGAGAGAGAGTTAGAGAGAGTAAAAGAGAGGGAGAGAGAGAAAGAGAGTTACAGAGAGAGAGAAAGAGAGAGTTAGAGAGAGAGTGTACGTTAGGGAGAGATAGAGAGAGTTAGAGAGATAGAGATACAGAGAGAAAGAAAGAGAGTCAGAAAGAGAGAAAGAGAGTTAGAAAGAGATAGATAGAAAGAGTTAGAGAGAGATAGAAAAAGTAAGAGACAGAAAGAGAGAGAGTTAGAGTTAGAGAGAGAGAAAGAGAGAGAGAGAGAGTTAAAGAGATATAGAGTTAAAGTTAGAAAGAGAGCGAGTTAGAAAAAGAGCCCGCGCATCGTGCGGGTTTATACCTAGTAATCCTAAAACTACACTTAATGTAAAATGGAGGGAGTTTATTTATATAATTTTAATTAATTATTCATTTCCAACTCATATTTATTCTAAATGCTTACTAGAACATTAGCAAATATATGTCCCTAAACTAAAAATAATAAAAGTATGCCCCTAACTTAAAAAAATAAATTTATGCCTGATAAGTTGATAGTCCCTTTGGCTAGGATGAGTAGAAGGAAACGATCGGCAAGGAGAAGAGGAGACGTCGGTCAACAGAAAAGAGGCTAAGGCAAATGGAAGAAGAGCAATCAGATACTCTAGACCAGAGAGAGAGTCTGGATCCTTTATCTAAAGAACTCGTTGGTGTTTTATTTAAACTACATACTGTTTTGTTGGATATATTTGTATGTGTTGCATTTAAGCAACAACCCTAAGTTTTGGGAAAGTTATCAAACATTTAATCAATATTATCTGCCGTAAAATTCTATCTTCTTCTTCACTCTCATCTCGTTCTTCTTCTCTTCTCTTCTATCTTCTTCCTCTCATCTATCCTTCTTTAATCTCTTCTATTTTCTCATTACAGTAATAGCTTGTGGCTATCAGTGGTATCAGAGCTATGGTGCATAACACAAACACCTCTAATGACCAGTCCAAAGCTTCTCTAGATTTCGAATCTTAGTAAGGTAGATTACAATAGATGATGGTAGACTTTATAAGGATATTTCACAGTGCCAAGGAGGATCGCCAGTCAAGAAGAGAAGCCGAAGATGAGGAGAGAAGGCTGCTATGTGAAACACTCTTCTAGCTCATGAAGAAGCTGGATCAAACAATCGATCCTGCGAAAAGACAAATAGATGAGACGATGGCATCGTGTGCTAGAGTAGGAGTAAAGGATCCCGGCAAAGCACCAGTAGAGCTATCATCGCCACCAGAGAAGGAATTAGGTGACGGGTTACTGCCTCTGCAATAGTTAACGATTCCAAGACATTTACACTAATGATCTTCTTCTTTTCGGAGGTTTGAAAAACAAAAAGGTACCTTTCGTGCTTCTATTATTGAGATTCCAGAAAAGAAATGGGAACTGCCCATGTTTGAAGGTCTGGATTCGGATGATTGGGTGTTTAGAGTGGAAAGATGTTTTGAGAGGAATCCAACTCAAGAGGATGAGAAACTGAGTCTGATTTTTGGTTGTATGACTGAAGATGCAATTCCTTGGATGAAATTGATGCAAGATAGAGAAGAAATTAGCACTTGGGAAGCTTTTAAGTACCAAATTTTAACAATGATACAAAGAATCATTTGGTGGTGACCCTTTTGGCAAGCTCTTGAACTTGAAGCAGACAGGCACAATCAAAGAATACAGAGTGGAATTCGAAAAACTATCATCGAAATTACCTGAGCAACCCAAATTTTTGCTGGAAACCATGTTTATCAATGGACTGAAAAGGTAGATTAGAGTGAAGTTATTGACAAGTAGACTAGTTGGGCTTAGCGAGTTGTTTAAAATGGCAAATTTACAGGAGGATCTGGATAACAAAGAAAGAGAGTATAATATATCAAATTCTAGAACTGCTGTTTATGCTCACCAAGGCCATAATTCTCGACCCAGCTATGTTAATAACAATAGTAGTACAACCATTGTCCCTTACAAGAGACCCAAAACTGGTACTGCTGATAGTGGAAGGAAAAGAGCTGCAACAGAAAGTAACAAAGGAGTGGTAAATCCCTGTTGTAACTCTGGTGAAAATTACTACTCTGGCCACCAATGCAGGACACATCAGAAGCTTAAGGCACTCGATTTAACTCAAGGAATGGAGTATGAAAGTATAGAGATAGAAGGCGAAGAGCAGATGGATGTAGAAGAAGCCGTAAAAGAAGAAGAAATCTCCTTATTGGCTTTATCTGGTTTGTCTGATGAGAAATCAATGCGGATGATATGAACAATCGTAGATGACAAGGTGGCTATGCTAATTGACTTAGGAGCTACTTGTAACTTCATCTCAAAAACTAGAGCCGAGAAGATGGGATTGAAGATCACAGACACAAAGCCTTTTTGAGTTTCAGTACAAAATTGACAGAAAATCTATGGAAAGGGATTTTGTGAGAAAGTAGTTGTAACTATACAAGGTATAGATATCACATAGGACTTTCACTGTTTCGACTTGGGAACTACACATGTAGTATTAGGGTATTCGTGGTTAGCTACACTGGGTGAAACCAAGGTAAATTGGGGACTTCACAAGTTACGGTTAAAGAAGGACAATAAGTTGGTATTGCTCACAGGAAATACTGCATTGATAAGGAAACAAATCTCGTTTTAATGCCTTAGAAGCAGCACCAGAAAAAGGAGATGAGTTATATCTGTTGGAATTGAGTGAACTATTTGACAAAACTAAAGAGTGCAGATAGGTCACGAAGAACAATGCGGTAGAGCAATTGTTGCAACGTAACAATAGTGTGTTTAGAATGCCATCAGGATTACCGCCCATACGCAATAGGGAACACACTATAACCCTCAGGGCAGGTGCATCACCGATTAAAGCCAGATCGTATAGATGCTCTTTTACACAAAAGAATGAGATCGAATTATTGGTCAAGGAGATGCTTGCTGCGGGAATAATAAAACCCAGTATCAGTCCCTTCTATAGCCTGGTTTTATTGGTAAAAAGAAAGATGGAGGGTGGAGATTTTATGTAGATTATAGAGCCTTAAACAAGGAGACTATACCAGATAAATATCCCATTCCGATCATTGAAGAACTATTAGATGACCTGAGTGGAGCAGCGGTTTTCTCAAAGATTGATCTAAAATCTGGATATCATCAGATTCGGGTAAAGCAGGCTGGTGTACACAAGACAACGTTTAGAAAACATCAAGGGTACTATAAATTCCTAGTGATGCCTTTCGGACTCACTAATGCACAAACAACTTTCGAGAGTGTGATGAATGATGTTTTTCGCCCATTCTTGAGAAGGTTTGTACTCGTCTTCTTTGACGACATATTAGTGTACAACAAGGATATGGAGACACATATTAGACAGCTGGAACAAGTTCTAAAAACATTGTAGAAAAATAGCCTCTATGCCAACGCAAAAAATGCAATTTTGCACTTTCCAAAATTGCTTATTTAAGACATATCATATTAGGTCACGGGGTGGCTACAAATGGCAATAAAGTTGTCGCTATGACTAAGTGGCCGACACCTAAAATAGTGACAGAGCTGCGAGGATTCATTGGGTTAACTGGTGACTATAGACGGTTTGTCTAGGGCTATAGGAAAATAGCTAGGCCGTTAACTGATCTATTGAAGAATACTAATTTTAGTTGGAATCAACAAGCTCAAGAAGCCTTCAAAATTCTGGAGAAATTGGTAACTACACTTCCTGTTCTTAAGCTGGCAGAATTTGATAAACTTTTTGTGATTGAAACCGATGCCTCAGGAGCAGGATTAAGAGCAATATTATCCCAGGATAAGGGCCCTATAACTTATATAAGTCAAGGGTTTTCAAAAAAGGCTAAGGCAAAATCAGTCTATGAGAAGGAATTATTGTTCATTGTCTTCATTATATCAAAATGGAAACATCATGTGGAAGGTAGGCCTTTTGTGATCAGAACAGATCAGAGAAGCCTCAAATACTTTTTAGATTAAAAGAATCTGACGGGAGAACAACAAAGGTGGGCGGCTAAACTATTGGGCATGAACTACACCATTGAATACAAACAAGGTGCAGAAAATAGGGCTGTGGATGCTCTCTCACGACACCCGAACCTGCAGTTTGCACAGCTGCAACTCACAACGCCTTTATCACTAGAAATTGAGGAGTTACGTTAACATCAAGAGGCGGACACCGATTGTAAGAAGATTCTTTAACAAACTCAGAAAGGTGAAACACCTTATTTGGTTTATCATGTTAGAGGCAAATGTGTTGTTTCACCATAGGAAGTTAGTCATCCCTAAAGGATCTCCCTTCAGAAAAAAGTTACCAGAACAATTTCACTCGAGCGTCATTAGGGGCCACGAAGGGCTGTTAAAGACGTACAAACGAATGAGTAGAGAAGTGTATTGGCTGGGTATGAGGAAAGACATCAAACAATTTATCAAGGACTACCCAGTTTGCCAAACATGTAAGTACTATACCTTATCTCCTGCTGGGTTATTATGTCTGCTGCAAGTACCACAAAAAGTCTGGGCAGATATAAGCATGGATTTCATAGAGGGTTTATTGAAATCAAAAGGATTCGATGTGATCTTGGTGGTAGTGGACAAGTTAAGTAAATATGTCCATTTTATAGCCTTGAAACACCCATTTATTGCAAGTACAGTGGCTGCAATTGTTCAAGAGGTTGTGAGGCTCCATGGATTTTCTGAGACCATCATATCCGATAGAGATAATGTGTTTGTGAGTGATTTCTGGTCAGAATTATTTCAAGTCCATGGAACAGTTCTACGTCGAAGTAATGCTTACCACCCTCAGACAGACGGGCAAACAGAGGTCTTAAATAGGTGTTTGGAACCATACTTGCGATGTTTCGTGAAAGGTAAACCAACTAGCTGGGCATAGTGGCTCCCTTGGGCTGAGTACTCATATAATACATCTTATCATTCAACCATCAAGACATCGCCATTTCATGCAGTGTATGGAAGGGAACCACCTAGATTGTTGAATTATGGTGACATACCAACTGAAAATGCTGCAGTGGATAAACTAATCAAGCAACGCACAGATCTGGTCCGAGAACTGAGGGACAACATGAGAGTGATCCAAGTACAGATAGAACAGTCGACTAATAAGAAAAGAAGAGTGTTGGATTTCAATGTTGGTGAATCAGTCTACATTAAGTTGAGGCCATACAGACATGTTTCGATAGCTAGAAGATTGAATGAAAAGTTGTTTCCTAAGTGCTTTGGTCCCTACACTATCTTACAAAAGGTGGGACGAGTTGCTTATAAGCTACAACTGCCTTCCAATTGCTCAATACATCATGTTTTTCATGTGTCTCAACTAAGGAAAGCTGTCCCATCGGATCAGCAACCACAAATCATTCCATATGTGTTAGCTCCCTCCCTCGTTGGGAGCTAAAACCTGAAGCTATTGTAGTTATTCGCAGGGGGAAAGAAGCACATAATCCAGAGCTGTTAGCACATTGGACAAACCTACCAAGCTCGGATGATACTTGGGAAGATATGAAATCCCTTCAGAACCGATTCCCAGACTTTCACCTTGAAGACAAGGTGAGTTCAATAGGAGATGGTATTGATAAGTTGATAGTCCCTTTGGCTAGGATGAGTAGAAGGAAACGATCGTCAAGGAGGAGAGGAGATGTCGATCAACAGAAAAAGGCTAAGGCAAATGGAAGAAGAGCAATCAGATACTCTAGACCAGAGAGAGAGAGTCTGAATCCTTTATCTAAAGAAGTGGTTGTCGTTTTATTTAAACTACATGCTGTTTTTGGTGGATACATTTGTATGTGTTGCATTTAAGCAACAAATCTAAGTTTTGTAAAAGTTATCAAACATTTAATCAATATTATCTGCCGTAAACTTCTATTTTCTTCTTCACTCTCATCTCGTTCTTCTTCTCTTCTCTTATCTTCTATCTTCTTCCTCTCATCTATCCTTCTTCAATCTCTTCTATTTTCTCGTTACAGGTATAGTTTGTGGCTATCAATGCTTTAATGATTCAATTTTCACAACTAAGACACGATCCTGATCCTACCTATCATGGGATGAATCATTTTTGTTAATGTATACCCTTGCGAAGGATTGCAGTACGTAGTTTCTTCGTCTGAACCTAGCTAGGTCATCGAAATTCCGATTAAAATCACTTTTGTTTGGCTACTGTTTTCAGTTCTGTTATTACCGACCATGTTTCCCTCAGTTTGGGATTATTAATATAAGTTGATTCCAGGCAAAAGAAAAGAGGAAAAAACCAAAAAAAGGAAGCATGCCCAAACATACCGTTTCGTGACAAAATCCGACCCGTTGATTTGCGCGATTCAAAATCGACCCGACCCGACCCGTTACTTCGGCAAAAGCACATTATACAGCTCAGGCACTTGAAGCACGTCGTCTCCTTATATTCGACGAGTGACTCCGATTGGATCGCTGTTTCGTCATTTCTCACTTACGAAGGAAAAAGATTCTTTCTCCTTCATCACCTTTCTCCTTTACTTGCCCTCAGATCTGCCTGCGATTTCAAATCTTCTTCTCTTTCTCTCAAATCGTTCGTATTTCTCGTTCTAGTGGCGGTTGACGGTCCCGTCACGGGCGTGGATCTGATTCTGGCCCCGGATTCTTTTGCTGCGATCTGAGGTCAAACATGGCGGCAGCTAACGCCCCCATCACCATGAAGGAGGTCCTAACGGTGAGTTTTCCGTTTTCAATTTGTAAATCTTCTCTGACTCGAGCTAAATTTTGGACGGCATTTGAGGTTTCTGTAGCTGCAGTTATCGGTTTGGTTCTGCTCACACTGTTAGATGACTAATTACTGTTTCTAATTCTGCTCGATCGTTGCGGTTTAGTCAGTTTTTTCGGATGGCTAGTTTGTGTAATTCACGTCTCTGATCAGATTTCTATACACACGCTTAGATCCGTGTCACTTAAATGTCTCTAGCCCCTATTTGTAGTTATTGTGCTGTGCAATGTGCTGATCTAACCGGATCTTGTAAGTAATTAATGAACTATGTGACATGACGCTTTGTTATGAAATTTCTCAGCTTCCGAGCATTGGGATCAATCAGCAATTCATCACCTTTACAAATGTTACTATGGAGTCTGACAAGTACATATGTGTACGAGAGACGGCACCACAGAACAGTGTTGTAATTGTCGATATGAATATGCCGATGCAGCCTCTTAGGAGGCCTATTACTGCAGATTCTGCACTTATGAACCCAAACTCGAGGATCCTTGCCTTAAAAGGTATGCGACTGTTTCCTTTTTATTGAAAAAAAAACTAACCTTGTATTATTAGTCACAACACCCATAAGAGTTTCCTTTTGAAGTTTTCCCCACAACTACCATTTATAACTCCTACTTCTTTCTGTTAGCTACATATGCTATTTATTATGGATGGGATGCTTTTTGAATTTTTCTGAAGTTAAATGACTCTGTACCTGTTGCCATGCGTCACTTGATAGAAACCTACGTATTTGACTATATCAGTATGGAAAAGTATCTACATTCATCCAGCGCATGCTTTAGCTATATACTCTTGTTCTGGACTTGGGTACTATAGCATGTTTACTGCTAGAGACAACATCAGAGTAAAGTTATCAGTATAAAGTTCTATGTTTGCCGACATGTATTATATTTCTTGTGGCAGATTCTTGTTTGAAGTTTAGTGTAGTTTAACTAGAAATTTTGGTAGTGGATGTTTCCTTATATTGGCTATTACGTATTTCTTCCTTTGTTGCTCATTTTGTGCTTAAATTCGTATATAGCTCAAGTTCCAGGAACTACGCAGGATCATCTACAGATATTTAACATCGAAGCAAAAGCAAAGTTGAAATCACATCAGATGCCTGAGCAGGTGAGTGTTGAAGCAAATCTTTTGTAAAGTGATTGTTTTTCGTGTTGTACACTTGTACGCTTCATTCAGGCTCTGATTTTACTGGTCTGACTTTTATTTTTTTGGATATTAATCACCCATGTTTTATAGGTTGCTTTCTGGAAATGGATTACACCAAAGATGCTAGGGCTGGTTACACAAGCTTCTGTGTATCATTGGTCGATCGAAGGTTTTATATCTTTAACTCGTTGTCATCTTCTTCCGATTATATTTGTTGTTTCTCAGTTTTGCCTTTGCTTTTCCAGGTGATTCTGAGCCGGTTAAGATGTTTGATAGAACGGCCAATCTGTCAAACAATCAAATTATAAACTATAAGTGCTCTCCTAATGAGAAGTGGTTGGTTTTGATTGGAATTGCTCCTGGCTCTCCGGAGGTAGGTTACTTTGGGCAACATATCGGTTTGAATGAAGACATCATAATAGTATTCATTGTATATATTCTTGACTGCATCTTGTATTATTATCTTCTGTAGAGACCACAATTGGTAAAAGGAAATATGCAGCTTTTCTCCGTGGATCAACAGCGTAGCCAGGCCCTTGAAGCACATGCTGCGTCATTTGCTCAGTTTAAGGTAAATTATGTTTTTCTTTTCTGAGTTTATTCGAAGGTCGAATCTGAAACTGTAATATAACGAACAACATTATAATGACAGGTCACTGGGAATGAGAATCCTTCTATTCTTATATCCTTTGCAAGCAAGAGTTTTAATGCTGGGCAGATAACATCCAAGTTGCATGTCATCGAACTTGGTGCCCAACCAGGTTAGCTTCCTTTAATGCTACATATTATTTATTGTTTATTCAGCGTTTTTGGTAACATTTTTAGTTTATATCCGTTTGATATTCCAAGGTGGGCGACTTTTTTTGCAGGAAAACCATCATTTACAAAAAAACAGGCAGATCTCTTTTTCCCCCCAGATTTTGCTGACGATTTCCCTGTGGCGATGCAGGTTTGTAGTGGCATAAGATATTCTATTAATATCAGTAAATTTCTGGTGAAAGTTTAATGACACTAGCTTCTCTCTTTCCCAACAGGTCTCTCACAAATTTAACTTGATATATGTCATCACCAAGCTTGGCCTGCTGTTTGTATATGATCTAGAGACAGCTTCTGCTATCTACAGAAACCGGATAAGTCCAGACCCGATTTTCTTAACCTCTGAAGCTTCCTCAGTTGGGGGTTTCTATGCCATAAATAGGCGAGGACAAGTTCTTTTGGCAACCGTGAATGAGGCCACCATTATACCGTTTATAAGTGGTCAAGTATGTTTAACTTATATTCTGTCTTTTCTATATAATAAATTTATACGTCATGACATGCTAAAAACTTGATGCTCTTGTATCACAGTTGAATAATTTGGAGCTTGCTGTCAATCTTGCTAAAAGAGGAAACCTCCCTGGTGCAGAAAATCTGGTATGTGATATCTATCTTGGATCAGAAAAATGATTTTAAGAAGATACTTAATTTGAAATGGAATTACGAAAACCTGAGGAACTCGATGCTAAAACAATTCCAAACTCCGAAGGCAGAGACTAAAGATCACAACCTATATGAATCATGAATACTTGAAGTAAACACGGTAAAAACCCTAGTAAATTTAGAACACTTCGTAAAAAGTCATAATCTCCACAGACCTCTCAACCCACTGCTTGTATGGGATTCGTTGATGTAAAGTTTCTCATGTTTAGTTTGCATGTTGTAGGTTGTGCAACGGTTCCAAGAGTTATTTGCTCAAACAAAGTACAAGGAGGCTGCTGAGCTGGCGGCTGAATCTCCTCAGGGCATTCTACGAACACCTGATACAGTGGCCAAATTCCAGGTATTGTCCATAGTCATACTAATTATTCTCTGCGATCATGTTGTCTACTATTTTATGTAGGTAACATCAATTTGAAACTACAACATCTAACCATACAATTTTGCAGAGTGTTCCTGTACAAGCAGGGCAAACTCCTCCATTGTTACAGTATTTTGGAACCCTTTTGACAAGAGGGAAGCTCAACACATATGAGTCTTTGGAACTTTCTCGGCTTGTTGTGAATCAAAACAAGAAGAATCTCTTGGAAAACTGGTTGGCAGAGGATAAGTTAGAATGCAGTGAAGAACTTGGAGACCTTGTCAAGGTAATCTTAAAACTGACCATTTTAAATGTCTCATATGTATCCTTTAGTATGTTTTAAGTATAGTCGTTTATTTTTCAGACTGTGGATAATGACCTTGCTCTAAAAATATACATCAAAGCTAGAGCGACTCCAAAAGTCGTAGCAGCTTTTGCAGAGCGTAGGGAGTTTGACAAGATACTAATTTACTCAAAGCAGGTAAACTATGGGTTTTATAATTTACTCCTTTCACCCTTATGGTTACTTAAAAGGTCATTGTGCTGAAGAAGTATGTTTCTTATTGTAACTTTAGGTTGGGTACACACCTGATTACATGTTTCTTCTGCAAACCATACTCCGTACAGATCCTCAGGTTAGTGTATTGCACGTTTGATACTTGCAACATATTAAATTATGGAAGGAGTGCTTTACTAGGATCTTGCTCCAAGAGTCATTGATCGTTTAACATCTTACTGATAGCCTGATGTTGTCTATCAAGCAACTAATACCCCCCCCCCCCCCCCCCCCACCNCAATAGTCTTTAACTGCTAATTGCAGGGAGCTGTAAATTTTGCTTTAATGATGTCCCAAATGGAAGGAGGTTGTCCAGTTGACTACAACACTATCACTGATCTTTTCCTTCAGGTAGGTGAATACATATGAAATAGGGTATTAATAAATATTCGTAGATCATGACTTGTTCTTCTTCTATATACTGAAATTTTGTAGTACAAAAGATTTATCACATGCTAATTACTTATTTCTGCATATTTAGAGAAATCTGATCCGTGAAGCGACTGCTTTCCTTCTGGACGTTCTGAAGCCAAATTTACCCGAGCATGCTTTTCTGCAAACTAAGGTTGGAAAGATTCGCCACTTTGTACTTATCTGTGCTTTTCCTTTTTCATCTTTCCTTTTTAGACCTTCTAGTCCACTAACACTATCACCACAGGTTTTGGAGATCAATTTGGTAACTTTTCCTAATGTGGCGGACGCAATCTTAGCAAATGGGATGTTCAGCCACTATGACCGGCCTCGTGTTGCTCAGCTCTGTGAGAAGGCTGGACTCTATATCCAATCCTTAAAGGTCTTTGCTCAATATCTACTTTAACTTTCTTGGCCTAATTGATGCATTTTCTTTTCCTGTTTAACTTCTTTTCCACTTTCTTTGTGCAGCATTACTCAGAGTTACCTGATATTAAACGTGTTATTGTGAACACACATGCTATTGAGCCACAGGTAATATACCTCTGAACTAAATTTTGGTTGCTAAACTCCTGGATAACTGATTTGTTGAATATCCCTTTACTCAAATTTGCAGGCTCTTGTGGAGTTTTTTGGTACGCTTTCTAGTGAATGGGCTATGGAGTGCATGAAAGATCTTCTGTTGGTCAACTTGAGAGGCAACCTTCAGATAATCGTGCAGGTATTTGTTGTATTGTGGTATGATATGAATTATTGTTTAATGTGAAACTGACATGTACATATCATTGCAGGCTTGCAAGGAGTACTGTGAGCAACTTGGTGTTGATGCATGCATTAAACTTTTTGAGCAGTTCAAGTCATACGAAGGGCTATACTTTTTCCTAGGATCATATCTGAGTATGAGGTGATTTATCAAGAACCTACTGCCAATCCTGTAGACAGGCACAATCCTTGTGTTTGAATTCTGATAATTTAGAATATTTGACCTCTGTGTAATAGTGAGGATCCTGAGATTCACTTCAAGTACATTGAAGCAGCGGCGAAGACTGGTCAAATAAAGGAGGTTGAGCGTGTGACTAGAGAGTCTAACTTTTATGATGCTGAAAAAACGAAGAACTTTTTGATGGAAGCTAAGCTTCCTGATGCCCGGCCTTTGATAAATGTCTGTGATCGTTTTGGCTTTGTGCCTGATCTTACTCATTACCTGTATACAAACAACATGCTGCGTTACATTGAAGGTTACGTTCAGAAGGTATGGAATTTCTTAAGACTATTGTTGAATATGGTAGGTTTTTCATTAAATAACTATACGTGCTATTTTCCTTGAAGGTAAATCCTGGGAATGCCCCCTTAGTTGTGGGTCAGTTGCTTGATGACGAATGCCCTGAAGATTTTATTAAAGGCCTCATTCTCTCTGTTCGGTCATTGCTTCCTGTTGAACCCCTTGTTGAAGAATGTGAAAAGAGGTGTGAATAGTCATCTTGGTTCTGTTCGTGATTTCAGATGTATGCTATTTTGTTCCCGAGGCTCTAATTTGTATGTCTTTTCAGAAATCGACTCCGTCTCCTCACTCAATTCTTAGAGCATCTAGTTAGTGAGGGAAGCCAAGATGTGCATGTCCATAATGCCTTGGGTAAAATTATCATAGACAGTAACAACAACCCTGAACATTTCCTGACCACCAATCCTTACTACGACTCTAAGGTTGTGGGTAAGTACTGTGAGAAACGTGATCCCACCCTGGCTGTTGTGGCATACAGAAGAGGACAATGTGACGAGGAACTCATCAATGTCACCAACAAGAATTCTTTGTTCAAGTTACAAGCCAGGTATTTGATTATTGCTTACCAGACTTCTTACTTATTCCACTGTGCCTCACTTCGTACACTGCTTATCTACGATTTTCCAAATGTAGGTACGTAGTGGAGAGGATGGATGGTGACCTCTGGGAGAAGGTTCTTACAGAAGAAAATGAATATAGGAGGCAACTTATTGACCAAGTTGTGTCTACTGCTTTACCAGAAAGCAAGAGCCCAGAGCAAGTTTCTGCAGCTGTTAAAGCGTTCATGACTGCTGATCTGCCACATGAGCTTATTGAGCTTCTTGAAAAAATTGTGCTTCAAAATTCTGCCTTCAGTGGAAATTTCAATCTGCAAAATCTGCTTATACTCACGGCTATTAAGGCAGATCCGTCTAGAGTTATGGATTACATTAATAGGCTGGATAATTTTGATGGTCCAGCTGTTGGAGAAGTAGCGGTTGATGCACAATTGTATGAGGAAGCATTTGCGATTTTCAAAAAGTTCAACTTAAATGTTCAGGCTGTCAACGTATTGTTGGATAACGTTAGAAGCATTGAGCGCGCTGTTGAGTTCGCTTTCCGGGTTGAAGAAGATGCTGTTTGGAGTCAAGTCGCTAAGGCTCAGCTCAGGGAAGGACTAGTCAGTGATGCAATCGAGTCCTTTATCCGAGCTGATGATGCCACTCAGTTCCTGGAGGTCATCCGTGTCTCTGAAGATACTAATGTCTATGATGACTTGGTCAGATACCTTCTGATGGTTAGACAGAAGGTAAAGGAACCCAAGGTGGACAGTGAGCTCATCTATGCTTATGCAAAGATCGAAAGGTTGGGTGAGATTGAAGAATTTATTCTGATGCCCAACGTTGCTAACCTTCCAAGTGTTGGTGACCGCTTGTATGACGAAGCTCTGTATGAGGCTGCAAAAATAATATACGCATTCACATCGAACTGGGCCAAGTTAGCGGTCACACTTGTGAAATTGCAACAGTTCCAAGGTGCTGTTGATGCTGCAAGGAAAGCAAACAGTGCAAAGACATGGAAGGAAGTCTGCTTTGCTTGCGTTGATGCAGAGGAATTCCGGCTGGCTCAAATCTGTGGACTTAACGTTATCATACAGGTGGATAATTATCCGACCCTATTTCCCCAGAAAGTTCTTTAGTTATAATTAGGTTTCAATTTTTTCGTTTTGGTATGCCTTTATGTATTTCAATTTGTGCTTTTATAGGTGGATGACCTTGAAGAAGTCAGCGAGTACTACCAGAACAGAGGATGCTTCAGTGAATTGATCTCACTTATGGAGAGTGGACTAGGTCTGGAGCGTGCTCACATGGGGATCTTCACTGAGTTGGGTGTACTGTATGCCAGATATCGTTACGAGAAGCTTATGGAACACATCAAGTTGTTCTCAACTCGCCTCAACATTCCCAAGCTTATTCGGGCCTGTGATGAACAACAGCATTGGCAGGAACTTACGTATCTATACATTCAATATGATGAGTTTGATAATGCTGCAACCACTGTCATGAATCATTCTCCTGAAGCATGGGAGCACATGCAATTCAAAGACATTGTTGCCAAGGTTGCAAATGTCGAGCTTTACTATAAGGCTGTCCACTTCTACTTGCAAGAGCATCCTGATATCATCAACGATCTTCTCAATGTGCTTGCTCTGCGGTTAGACCACACGCGTGTGGTTGATATAATGCGCAAGGTTAGAGGCTGACAATTATTTCTTTCGGAAAACTTTATCAGCAGTGGCTTACCAACCGATTTCTGATTTTTTTTTTTTTTTCTGTTTCTGATATCAGGCTGGTCACTTGCGCCTTATCAAGCCGTACATGGTTGCAGTTCAGAGCAACAATGTCTCTGCAGTGAATGAAGCTCTAAATGAGATATACGTAGAAGAAGAAGACTATGACAGGTTGCGAGAGTCTATTGATTTGCATGACAGTTTTGACCAGATAGGCCTTGCTCAGAAGGTAATCTTTTTAAAAACATACTGTAATGTACACATTATACATTTTCTCTTATATACTAATTTATCCTCATATGAACGGTGCAAAACAGATAGAGAAGCATGAGCTTGTTGAAATGAGACGTGTGGCCGCTTATATCTACAAGAAAGCTGGTAGATGGAAGCAATCGATTGCTTTGTCAAAGAAAGATAACATGTACAAGGACTGTATGGAAACTGCTTCCCAATCCGGCGACCATGATCTTGCAGAACAACTTCTCGTCTACTTCATTGAACAGGTATGTATGGGTTTCAAGCAAGATGGCATTGAACACCATATACTCTCTTTTCTTAGGATATACGATAAAGCAGAAAGACTACTGGTCTTGAAGGTAAAATTAATAACTCCTTTGTTTTATGGTAATGCAGGGGAAGAAGGAATGCTTTGCTACGTGTCTCTTTGTCTGTTATGACTTAGTCCGACCTGACGTTGCTCTAGAACTAGCTTGGATCAATAATATGATTGACTTTGCTTTCCCGTATCTCCTCCAGGTGAAAGATCCTCAATGACTCACAAATACTCTTTGCCAGATGAGACAAAAACCATGTTGATCAACTCTCTATATCCCTGTTCTTTTTTCTTTGCAGTTTATCCGAGAATACTCAGGCAAAGTGGATGAGCTAATTAAGGACAAACTAGAGGCACAAAAAGAGGTGAAGGCCAAAGAGCAGGAAGATAAGGATGTCATGGCCCAACAGGTACCACACTCAGACATCATTCCTCATAAATGCTTAAAAGCAAATCAATATACACACTTATATATATGCTTCATTTGTGTTTATTCCAAAACAGAACATGTACGCCCAATTATTGCCATTGGCTTTACCGGCACCACCAATGCCAGGAATGGGAGGTGGTGGTGGATATGGTCCGCCACCACCAATGGGCGGAATGCCAGGAATGCCGGGAATGCAGGGCATGCCTCCAATGCCACCATTTGGAATGCCACCGATGGGCGGCTATTAAGCTCCATTTAAAATTGAATCATCCATTCAAGTAATAATCGAGAAGTCACAATAGCGCAATCTCTCATGGTGGTATATCATCTGCTACAGGACTGACTGAATTCGTCGGAATGTTTCTTATATTTTATAGGGTTATATATATATATATGTGGATAATGTTCCTGCTTTTGCTTTTGTTTGTAATATTCTTTGGGCGTTTTACTTTTAGGTTGTGTCATTTTTGGTTGAAGCCCACTTTACTATTTTGGTTTGGAGGAGAGATCCTTCATAGTCTTGCCATTTTTACTTTCGTTTTCTGGTCGATCTGTCATTTATCATTTTCTTTCGACTTTATTTCTTGAGTTCTCTCTTTCTGAGCTGTTCTTTTTGCTCAAATTTCGACGTTTTAATTCCTTTTTGAGTTATCATCTATTCTTACTAATCATGTAACATTATCCACCACCACTTAATCATTACTAACAAAACATATATCTATCTCCAAGAACATGATAAACGAGAATTGAAATTAAAAAAGGCAAGGGCTCCAACACCAAACTCAATCGCGAGTGACAGACAAGTTTTTTAAGGATTGAACAAAGACAACCCGACACAGCATCATGCCAGTCCAAAGTCGGCACATACATAGAGCTACTAATGGATTACAGCCAGTGCGAACCAACCAAACTCGGGCATAAAAACCGGACCTGAGAATCTGAATCTAGACTAGACCCATAAAAAAAATCCGAACCCAAATCTGAAATACTTATATATTTGAACAGATTCAAAAATTTAGGATCCAAACAATCAATTTCGAACCCCAATAAAATACCGAATGAGTATCCACTAAATTTTTATAGTATTTTTAAATATTTTAAAAGTATTCTATGTATATTTTTTTTGGTATTTTAGATTTTTCCAATATTTTTTAAATGTATGAGCATTAAAATAGTATTTTAAGTATTAATCAGCAATATTAAATATTTGTATTAGCATTTTTAAAAATTTTCTCAAATATTTCTAGAGTATATTTATATATTAAGGTAATTTTCAGTTCATCCGAAGCGATCCGAACTCTATAGTACCGACTCAAATATGGGTATAAAAATTTCTAGATCCGTAAGGATCCGACCCAAACCGAATGCCCAATGCTACTTTCGTGCATGTGGTTCACTCCTTAAACTCATTTAATGCACAGCATCGCTAGCTATGTCCGATCAAATAATCTATTCCTTCGCTTTGTATTACCATCGTCAACAATCGATTCAATCAGTTCATCTAGAAGGTCTAAACCGGATCTATCTCAAAATTATAACTAAGCAAATATAGAAAACCCATGTAGAGTTTTCCCAAGTCATGAAACATGATTCGTAATAGAAAACATTAACTCCGTATAATTTGGTCCAACGAAACATTCAAACAGAAACTCAACACAGAGTTGGTTCAAAAACATACACAAAACAGGTTTGTTCGAAACTACTTAGATCGCTGTCTCATCTTTCGTCTCTTCCTCTTTAATCTCCTCATACGCTTCTTCTTCCACTGATACAACCCAAACACACCATTAAGATCTTACCAACATAATCCCGACTCTTACGAATTTGAGAATCCATATGAGAAAACAAATTGAAACCCATTACTCACCTTAGCCCTCATGGTGAATTCAGAAAAGATAGACCCTTCACTCCTTGAATTCTATGCAAATTTTAAGAAAATGAGCGGCCGTCAAATCAGACAGATTTTCGTTGGGTTCACTCATATCCCTTATTTATATGAGAACAAAACCCTAGACTCTCGTATAAATTGGGCCAGTTTATACTAAATTTATGCCCAACAAGGCCCATTGCATTTACACAAACCCATAATAAAATGTGGAGACTATATGATAAAGTATAAAAAAATTCGTTGATGATAAAAAAAAGTATAAAAATAACTAAACACTTAAAAAAAGAGAGAGAGAAAATGTAGAGAGAGAATTTTCTCTCCTCCTCTTTTCTTTTCTCCTCTTTTCTTTTCTAGTGATTGATTTATTCTCTCTTCCCAATTCCAAATCTTTCAAAGAAAAAGAGATTAAGCATGGGTGTTATGTAGAAGTGTTTTCCTCTTTCCT
>OVBA01004731.1:0-22433 GCA_900406435.1 Lepidium aucheri
TTGCTTTTTTCGAAACTCTCTAACAACTCGAAAAAACTTCTTTGATTCAACCTTTGCTCTGATACCATTTGAAGAATCAAAGATTATAACTTGTATGAAGAATAATTTAAAGAATAACTCTCTTTATTAGTTTAGGAAAATAACTCAAAACCTAAACTCTCAATCACAATTCACAAGTCTTACCACACATTGGTAAGNAAATAACTCCTAAACCTAATAGGATAAGTTTAGCTTACTCCTTAAGGTATTGATTTTAAGCTTAATTCTACAAGGTTAATATATATATATATATACTAGATAATGACCCGTTCAAAAAGTTTTGATATAACAACATATCAACTTAAAAATGCTACATTGAAAATTCTTTCAGGCACAGTCATTGAGGGAAGTCTTTCATCTCTAAGTTCTGACGCCGATGATGCCGGAATTGGCGGTTCCTGCCGGTGTCGGGAGGTCTCAAAGCTCCCTTCACCTGCTCTAATGTTCTGTTTTATGCTAATGGCTATCTTTTCTCTAATTAAGAGTTTGGCCCGCGATGACCTCCACCAAAACTCTACTCTTCGAGGAAATAAGAATTTTCATCGGAGTCGTCCCCACCTCTCTCCGGGGGTGAAGAGTCCAGAATTTGAAGCCCATCCACTCTTTTGTCTGTCTTGGCTCCGCTGAGATCTGGTACCAGAGAAGATGATTCACAAGCTTCACTTCTTTCCGGCGGTTTTCAACCACCGAGATATACCCCTCCACCCACTTTCACTACACGGTTTGGTTTTGTGCCTCTATTCTTAATCTCTCTCCATCGGCAAGGATAGATATAGAACCACCGCTCCACCACTCCCGCTTCTCACTTCCGACGGGATTCAGTCTGGGGCTTGCTCCAGATTTGATGTCTCCTCTCTCTGGCGAGATAGCGACGGCCATGGCATCACCAGTCAAAACTCCGGCGAATCTCTTTCAGCTGGCGCTCTGCCAAGAAGAAAACTAGGGTTTTACCTTATGGTGTCTCACTCTTTGGATCAACTGATGGGCCGAGTTGGGCATGTGCTTCAATTGGGTATCTCATTAAACTTTCTCTATTTTTCATTTTGAGTTGGGCTATTGAGGACAAGCCTATCTTCATTATGGGTCTTAGTGAAAGAATATATGAATATTATTATTTAGAAGGCCTTTTAAGGCTAGTATCTCTATCTGAGCATCTAGACCTATTCCTTTGCTAAGGAGAGATTCGTGCAACACAACTTCTCCAGATTGGAGATTTTGTTTTCAAGCTCAAGACCAATGGATCATCGAGCCCCCTTTGTGTTCAACCGACTTCTATAGCTGACAGAACCCGGATTAGTTCAAGATCTTTTCCAGATTAAAGAACATACATCCATCTTCTATCCAAACTTTCCAGAGTGCTTGAGATACTCCACCTGGATCTATTTTTACTTGATTATTTCTGCTACTCTTAGCTCTCTTGAGCCTTATGTAATCTTTCATTATGTTATTTTAATGTCTGAACCGTATATCTAATGAAATACATAAGTTGGTTGACAAAAAAGAAGAAGATAATGATCCGTTATTTTGACTTAAATTTAATATATTGGCCCCTTTCTGCTATTTCTGATAATATTTTTTACGCTCGAAAAGTTTGTTTTAAAGTTTTGGTTTTTGTTGTATCTCTGTTTTTTGAATGATAGAGTAGATGTTTTTACCTAATATGTAAAAGAAGTATTTCATGATCATCATTTTCTAAACTTTTACCCGTAATTATGGGTATTGAATTATTAATATAAAATGGTTGAGAAAAAATAAATGCGTTTAAAAAACAATATATAACAATTATAAGTTAAAAAAATATTTACATAGCTCAAATTACAAAATTATTTGCAGTTTTCTAAACAAATTTATTTTTAATTAGATTTTTATAAAAATCTAATGTTATTTTGTTTTATACTCAGTATGAGATATATATTTATGATTATTTTTATTTTATAGTTATTCTGAAGGTTGGCTAGTTTTCTCACCTTATACTGATGAGTTAGCTCCTCTTCGAAGCTAGTTGATCCTCTTTTCCTTAGTTCTAGTGTCTAGATCACTGAATTCTAAAGCCGATTTTCTTGCCCGTAGTGTGCATGTGCTCTCCAGAAATCGCTTTTTCATCAATTGTATCTCTCAACATTGACTTTCTGTCCTATTATGACTAATATGAGTAAAGTTGGAAATAAATGAAGATAACTATTTACAAGCCTTTTTACTTTAGAATTGTAAATAAAGATAAATATTTTGTGGTAAATGTTAATATTTAAGAAAAAGTATATTTTAAAATATAGAAAATACTGCAAAATTTAAGATCGTTAAATTTGACACGTGGAAGAACCTTGTTAATGATTAACTTTGAGATCCAACTTTATATAATAAGATATTCGTGATTATTTCTATTTAATAATTGTAAATGAAGATACTTATTTGAAATCTTTCTTATGTTAGGAATGTACATATATATATATATATTATATATATATATTATGGTAAATACAAATATTGAAGAAAAATGTATAAAAATACTGCAAAACTTAGGATTGTTAGATTTGATAGAGGAATGAATTCTGTTAATGAGTAATTTTGAAATTCAACTTTTTTCCAACTTTACTATAATTAATCAAGCAAAAAAGGTAGCCAATGTTGTAGTACACGCTGAACAAAAGACTAATATCTAGAGAGCCTTCGAGCATTGCGAGCCAGAAAATCAGCTTTATGATTCAAAGCACGAGGAATAAAAGATACAAAAAATACAGAGAAATGGCATTTGAGACGAGCAAACTCCTCTAGAAGTGGTTGAAAAGACGGTCGTTGCTCTGGATCAGTAATTATCTGCAAACTCTTCTAACAATCCACTGCAAAACCTACTTCGTGATAATGCAAATGCTGAAGGGAAGATATAGCCCAAAGCAAAGCTGCAAATTCTGCATGTAGCGAGGTGGGAGAACGACAAATACCCCTCGCTCCCATACTGACCCCTCCAAGACCAGCAGAAAAGCAATACCAACCAAATCCCGAGTAATACTTAGAGTCCTTCCAGGAACCATCAACAAAGCATCAGAAACCTGTGAGGGCTAGGTTCATCGCTAATGGACGTACCATAGAATCGAGGCTCCAAAAGTCTCCAATGAACCCAAAGAATCAGAAAGAGACTCAGAATCCCCGAATTTGTTCGCTCCAAACCATGAGGCAGCTTCCTCCTCTGCATGTCGAACAATGTCCCGCAGGTGCCTATCCAGATTAGCAAACAGTTTATCATTTCCTGATTTCCAAATAAACCATAATAACCATAGGAAACATTTATTTTCTATCTCTGGAGGACCCCGCCAAAAAAGTAAACAAATATCAGAGAAAATGGAAGGACCCGTGAAAATATCTAAAGCTGTCAGAGTGTTGGATTTCGCCCATGTCTGAATAGCCGGGAGACATTCAAAGAGAACATGATTCACCGATTCCACCTCACCACAATGCCCACATGACCCATCCAAATATATCTTTCGCCTAACCAGATTAGCCCACATAGCAATATGTCCCGAAAGAGTCTGCCATATAAAGTGATTAATTTTTGAAGGACATTTTAGTTTCCATGTTTGCTTTTGACGTGAATCAATATTAGGACAAAAATGCCCAGTAAACGAAGTGGAAAAGTTCCTTTCTACCCAATATCCTCACTTAACCGTGTACCTACCAAATTTAGTAAAATGCCACCCAAACAAGTCTTTCTAAGCCCTCGAGGAATAGGAATCCATAAGACAGAGCTGCATCATGGAGTGACAATAATTGCCTTACCAAGACACTCTGCCAACTCCTAGAAGATTGATCAATAAGTTAATCCACTATCAAATCCAAGTAATACAACCTGGTAGTCGGCCGCAAAGTTACATCAAGAACCCAAGGATCCTGCCAAACCGAGATAGATTTTCTATTCTCCACAAACTTAATAATACCTTTACGTACCAACAACCTGGCATAAATGATACTCTGTCAACTATAAGAAAGAGAGTATAACCATTTTGGGACCAATGGATTTGAATCCTTGTAGTAGTGATCCTTAAAGCTCTAGCAAAGAGTTTAGATTATCAAGTAGTCTCCATAACTGTTTTGCCAGTAACACAGAATTAAATTCCTCTATATCCCTAAAACCTAAACCTTCCTCTGTCTTTGACTTACATAACTTATCCCATGTAGCCTAGTGGATACCCTTAGAGACCTTCGAAGTCCGCCACCAAAAATCTACGATTGCTACCGTGATCTTAGAAGTAAAAGATTTAGGTAACCTAAAGCATGACATATTATATATATATATTGATGTTAATAAATATTATTTGATTTTGAGAGTTTAACAACTGTTAATTGACGACCAGTATATAAATTCAGTATCAATTGTCTGTATTGGATCATATTGATTATGAAACAAAGATTTTTTTAATGAAAAGGGATATTATTGTGCTCTTTTTGTAAGAATAACTAGATCCACACTTGATTAGTAAAGTACCATATAGGACATCTCTTCGAGTTTTCTCTCTTTATAGAAGAAAAAATCACTGCGGCCACTTTTGAAGAAAGTTGCACGGTTTTTGATGAGGACCTCGAATGGAGATCACTTGGATATGAATCTCACATGCGAGACTTTGGAATCGTTACAGTTGATTTGTTGGTTGACTTTCTCAATCGATGGATAGGTTGATTGATTTTCTCGAACGATGGATGAACTAGATCTTAACACTTTTGATTATTATAACTTTGATATTGGCTGAAAAATACAAAAGAAAGAGATGAACTTATATAGGCATGATCATAGGTTCAATACAAAGGTTAAGAGGTGTAAAATAAGCAACAAATGATTCATAATTAAATGGCCAACAGACAAGTAATGAAGGCCATCAATCTTGGAACCGTTGGAGAGATTTGATGATCGGCCAAATATGGAAAGTTAACCTCATGAAGGATTCGCCTAATCATGTAGGTTTGAGCATGGTATGACTTTCTTGGATGCTTCTAAGTGGTTGAAATAGTCTCCTATTGCCACACATAAGTCTAGAGTCCTTTAAAGCAAGTGGATCTCGGACATGCCTTAAACGGAACCAAATCAAACCATCTTATTAATTGAACGTATCTAGAGAATCTGAAGGTCGTTTCATGCGTTCTTGGGCTTGTTGGAACAATAAAAGGCAGAAAAACATTTTCCAAGTTGTTTGAAGGTAAGACCGCATCTTAGATCTTTGGCTTTGTTGCGCAATTGGGCTCATTACAGATCCACCAACATTAGAAATCCATAATTCTCAGTTGCGGGCTTTTTTTGGTCTTCAACTTCGAGGAGTTAGGTGGTTAAGTAAAAAATCGAATCGGCTGGAATTCTTTGAAGAGTGACTGCATGTGCCTGGTGTCCAAATTTGGCAAGTGAAGTCTTGGTTGTGTCTTTGTTGGACAGAGCTTGGCTTCAAATATCGTAGGTTCTTTAAGGGCCTCTAGATTGTTTTAAGCCTTCATGTAAGGCTTGACCAAGTATTTTGGTTTACTTGCATCTTGTCTCAACTTTCTTAGATTGGATCATCTTCGGATAGATCATTGCAGTTGGAAGCCCATCAACCTCCCTCATCCATTCGAATTTTCTCTCTTCTCTTGCATCTCTCTCCTCTACCTTAGTGACCGGTTGTGAAGTATTATGGTCGACATCTTCATACGCTTAACTTTGATGGTCTTCAGGTTATGTTATGTATGGATCTTGTCTTGGCGATGCTTTAACTAGCTATGTTAGTAGGAGAGCAATCAGAGGTTGGGAGATGATAATTGATGGTTTCGCTGGTAGAATTGGATTTGTGGAAGTTTTAATTGGAGGTGGTATACATGAGAGGTAATGGTTTGAGATTTTATTCCTCTTCACTATTACCATTTTCAGAGTGAAGATAATCCCAGAGTTATTCCGAATGTCTATTATTTTGATATTATCTGACACAATGTTAATTAGTTTAATATCCTTCGTAGCTAGTTGATATACACTGTAACTTGCCTTATTTTCATGCATCTTTTAGCTTATTTTGTATTATTTAGGTCTTACATTCATCCACCTTAGTGTATTTTTGCAATCATATTGCATCTTAGAGTCTAGGATAAGAGAGTTACATGTTTTTCCCTTTTTGAGTGTTTTCTACGTGACTGAGACCTTGGTGAATGAAGTAAAGATGAGGTTGGGTTGCAACAAGTGAGGAGGAAAGAGCTGGGAACTAGACCATGAAAGGAGAATGGCTTAGGCCTGGACAAATATTGAAGAACCAAGGGATCACACGGATTGGATGACCCAAGTCGAGTATTGGACCGATCCGGACGATATCGCACCCATTCCAGATAGTACCGCCCAATTCGCGACCCAGAGCATCTGAGCCGCAAATTGGAGGGCCCTTTTTGAAGATCATATCAGGCCGCTTTGACTTGAGTCTTGTTCTGATCCAAATGTGGCACCAGTCGTGACACAGAGTTCCACTAGAACAAAGCCAATCATAGCTGAATCGAGCAGAGTACTGGCCCGATCCTGAATGAGTCTTGGTCAATCCAGTGACATGGAGTTATGTAAACACACCATTCTATCTCGGGTTCAACCTTGTTGGTCCCAAGTCGATCCAACACGTTTTAAAGGTTTTATTACACACAATTAAAAGGCAATGAATATGTCCAAGCCACTAACTCACTTTCTCACAAACTTTTGGCAAAAGTTTGAACTTCTATCCTTTGGTCACTAGTTTGAAGATTTGGAGATTTGGAGAAGACTTTGTAGGAATTCTAATGGATTCATGAGCATCTATATGTTTCATCTTCTATCTAGAGTTTCCTCTATATTCCTTTTCTATTTCTCTTTATTATTATGGCTTTGTTTATCATTGGATTTGCATTGGATTGAATATGTGTGAGTAAGTCTCTTAATGGGTTGAGGTTTAGGTAGATTTAGGGGTTTAATGACTGATTTTTGTTGCTAGGGTTGTTAGATCTATAGATCCTCCACTCAAGGTGTGCTAAATGCTAGATTTAGTATGACCAACTAGTAATCTTGATGTAGAAAAGAAATCACCCAAGAGATGTTTGATGAAAATCCTAAAATTTGTTTTTGTGGGGTTTCCTTCCCTAGCCATCAAGAGTTGAATGTTAGGTGGAAAATGGTCTTTGTGAGCTCATTGCTAATGCTTGTTGAGCTTTATATTAGCAAATGAGAGTTTAACTTAACATATTAATTGCTTGCATAGGGATCAATGCCACGAGAGTAGATTGATCTAATTTGATGAGTCTCATGTCCTAGGATGGTGCTTGTGCTATGAACCATAATCTATCTTGAATCATTTGTTATCCTCTTTGATCATTTGCCTACCTTTAGATCACTCATTTGAATCTTGTTTTGTTTTACTTCTTTTGCTTTCATTAAGTTTTTAGATTTAAGTGTTACCAAAAATATCATCTTTCTTCTCTAGCTTGAATTGATTCCCTGCAATCTTATTGTGTTGATTTTAAAGTCCTTCTGGGTTCAAACCTCAAATGCTACAATGACATGATCATTTTCATTTGTTATATTTATCTGATACCCATTAAAATAAACATCACTAGTCTTTAGGTTTTGATTTTGATTACGCGTGTGATGAATTAGTCGTTTGCCGCTTAGAATTTAGTTCGCTGGGGGCTTTATTTCAGGTCTAGATTTGTTTTTGAACCATGTTTAGATTAGTTATGTATGATTTGGTTAAGTTTTTATTGTGCTTGTCCTAAATTCTCATCACATGTTTCATATTTTAGTTTAGATTTTGTTTGGTTGAAGACAAGGATTTCAAGTTTTATCCGATAATGGTTGGTGTGGAAGGAGCTCTACAAACAAAACTCAACTTTATTGTGGTCCATGTTGGTGGATATCGTTCTTAGAGTTGTTGTCACTCATTCCTTTGGTGTGTGCCTATTCTTCGACACTTTGATTCGTTGAACTATATTTAGGATTTGTTGGGAATCTGTTCATCTAAGGGATATCTTCGTCAAACACCTTTCCTAGATTTCATGGGTTATGGTCTCAGTGTTGGTTCATAGGGTTACTTTATCCTAGATGTCATCTCCTCATGTGGATAGTGCTTCACTTGCTTTCTTTTGGTATCGTTGTTGTTGTTTTTCTTATTACTCGTTGTTTGGATACTTAGTAATATCTTCGGGTTCGATATAGAGTAGTACTCATTTGAGATTGGCTTCCCGGTGCAGTGATTTGTTTTGTTCCCTAACTTTACATTAAATACTTGATCAAGATCTACTTCTCCAAGGCTTCTTCGAGACTTTACTTTGTTGTTTGGTTTTGACTTCCCGGTTTTAGGAAGTGTAATGGTTTTGGTTTATTGTCCATCTCCGTCTTCCATGGATTAGTTAGTCTTGTGTTCTTATATTCAAAGGTACACTCCATCTGTAGGGGGAATCGTTTTACGTTTGGTTGGTAACTATTTTCCTTTTCAGTTTGTAATTTTTGGTTTTCAACTTCTCACAGCCTTAAGTTATCTTGCTTACAACACCTTTAGCCTCGTTTGGGTTTACATTTTGGGGTTTTTCGCTGAATCTTGTAATCTATATTGTACTTTACTTTGGTTTAATAATAAATGAGATGGCAAAAAAAAGAGTACCACATAAATTTTGTAGGCTAGTTGAGTTATTTTTTTTTTTTCTGTCGAGTTAATTTTTAATAGAAACATACAAAATTATCACTAGAATTTATGTAAAATTAGTTGTGACCCGCCCTTTGGGGCGGAATTTGTATCATGTAAATTAACTTATTAACTTAGACAATAAACATTCTTTTTGAGAAAAAGTTGGGTTTAACTATATGAAAATAGAAGTAAAATTTTATTTTTTATTTAAAATTTGGGTAGGTGAACATGAGTAGATCCTCGTATGACCATTGACTGCAAGGTTGGGAGATATATCTAGAAATACATATTGTATTAGAGTAGTTCATTTAACATTAAACTTGGAAGTGATTATATATTTTCATTACGGAGTAACATGTCGACCCCCATGACCTCTCTGCTTTTTCTGACATTATGAGTTTACCAAAAGCTTAAAAGCCTTGCAATAACATGTAGAGAACTTCGACCAGCTTTCAATTCTGAGAAAGAGAGGTGGAAAGTTTCTATCTTGGTTAATTTGGTGAGTTATATTATAATGAGTGTATGTATCATTTGGAATTACCAAATAATCTATTTATAAGTGAAGAGGAGGGTGGAGTTACATTGGTTAAGAGTTAAGACTATTTAGTGGAGAGTTAAGATAATGTAGTGGAGAATTAAGACAATGTAGTGGAGAGTTACGATTAACAATTTATGTGTGTTTTCAATAGGTATGAATTTATTCTTTTGTTTGGGTATATGAGAAGTCAAATGTTTGGATTAAAATAAAAATAGAACTCTGGTTATATTTATAGTTTTATACTTCACATTCTAATTTCTAACTCATTTTTATGACACACCGAACTCATTTTTTATGTAGTCATATCATATGTACTTTCATATATATGTTGAATTTTTGTTACAGCATATGTTTTATATTTTTTATTTCTAATTGAGATGTAGATTAATTTTATGTTTGTGGTATGAAATCAAATATGGTAATTTAAATGAATTTTTTTAAAAACTAGATGTAGGTCTATTTTGTATTTAGTGTTTTAAATTAAAAATGGTAGATTAATTGAGGTGATGATGTGGCTTCATGAAAAAAGCACATTTTACTATATATATATATTTATAATTTAAACCAGAATAATCAATTATTATAACAGAAAAATGTCAAATAATGAACTAACAAAAGGGTCAAAACAAACAATCAACTATTAGGTTCTCAAATTAAAACATATATTTTATGTCGACTAATTTTTAGATCTTGAATTTTAAGTTGATCAAGCCGAGTGATCCTGTCGTTAAGTTAATAAACATAAATCACTATTTTCGTTTAAGACCATTAATAATTCTATGTTAATTGAACTATGCATTTTAATTTTCTTTCTTCAGACACTAAAGGAGGTGTATTGAAACCAAAATTTTAGATGATTCTGGGTTTTTTAAAAAATCTTCTATTATTTGACTGATGATTTTTAAATCACTCTTCAAGTCATGTGTTATTGAACTCGGAATTTTAGCAAATCACTTAAAATAATACATAACCTCCTGTTATTCAATTAATAGTTGTCAAAATCATATCAAATCCTCAATTATTCAAAACTTAAATATTTTTTTAGAAACAATTTCTAACTTGATTATGGGAGATTTTGAATATTTTTCCACTTGAAAAAATAAATCACAAAATCTCACCCACTAGAATGAGATTTCAAGAAAAAAAATAACAATCACAAACCTCCTACGATTTCCCTTCTTCTTCTTCCATAATCACACAATAATCAAAACTCTACGCTTTCCTATTTTTCTTCCTCTAAAATATCTTTTAGCTTCAGAGATAAAAGATAATAATGGCGATGAAGGATTAGAAGATGACGATGTAATTCTTCTCAAAGCTTTCATCTATCTCAAATTCAAAATCCTAGAATCCTCTTCCTCTTCTTTCTCCGCCCCATATTAAACCTAATCAAAGTCTGAGAACACAAATCACCAACCGCGAATAATCCTTCGAAAACCACCAATTGGCAGCAACTCAAAGCAAGCAGAGCTGAGAGCTTCCAATAAATACCTTAAACCAGACGACAACTTCAAAACACCGGTCAACATTTTGAAGACAATAATCACCACCGTAAATGAAGAAACATATGTTACCAAAATCAAAATCTTATAAAATCTCTTAAAATTTTACTTTCAATACACCTATGTAAAATCCCTAGATCCAAACTCTAACTAACTGAATCTCAATTTATGTTCTTCACTTTGCATAATTGTTTCTTTTCTAACCGATCTTAATATGATTTTTTTCTCTAAATTCATTTCGGATCTCTTCTTCATATATATTTCCATTCTAATATCTCCAAATAATTTTGATACACACTCGAATAAGTTCTTGTATTAAGTATTTATGAATTTCTACGATACATAATAAAGAAGAGGTGTGATTTGAAATCCTTGTCAGTAAGAAACATATCAGAAGGCAGATATGAGAGAAAAGCTCTTGAAGATGGTAAAGAAAATTGGATTTGTTTTATTAAACGAATTGTAGATTTTCAAAAAATAACTACATATTGGAATTAGAGACATAACATTACAATATTCACTTTAACCAAAGAAATATTACAACACCTTGGCATAATGATAATGTTTCTTTTTCTCAATTTTTTATGAGTTTTCTAATTTTTCTTTATTGTTCATGACCATTGGTGCAGCGTGGCACCAAGGTTATCCACGCAAGACAAATAGTGCACCTAGCTTAGGTTTAGTGGATTTTATCTATCAATTTTGTTGAGTCATTTAAAATAAAATTTATTATATGGTGCATTTGTTTTCATTAAGAGTCTATTTAAATAGGTTCATTAGTGTGGTCTATTTGATTCTTTTAAACTAGAGATTAAATTAGTAAAGCCAACGCACATTAGGTGTAAGGTTTCTCTTAGGAGACTCTTATAAATATGGTAATCCGTACACTTTTTGTTTTCAGCCAATGAATAAATTAAGAAAAACGTGAGAAAGTTTTCTCCAAAATCCCTAATGTTTGAATTCCGTTCCTAGAAGTCTGGTCTAATGGTTCTCGTGAATCATTGTATAGCAGAGTCTCGCTTCCATTTTCCTAGTGACATGCACGATGAGCAGGGTCCATCCCTGATATGTTCGATAGGTTGAGTGAATCTATCCATCTTATCCAACCTCCTTCGCATCCATCTTTCCCTCACTCATGTTCTTCTCCTCCTCAAAGCCTTTTTCATCTCCATCCTCCTTAACCACAATTCTATCCACATTCATATTCCACTCCACAGCAGATCCGTCCCTGATATGATCGTTGCGCACTACACAAAATGGTATCAGAGTCGAGTCGACCAACTTCTATGCTTGGTCAGGTCCTAAACGCCCACCACTCAGGTAACGTGCCTCCCCCATCATGTTCCCCCTTCTACTATGCCTCGACCGGACGATATGCCACCACAACCACTGATATTGTCAACATTTTCATCCACCAAGCCATTGAGCAGATGCAACAACAACTTTGGGTCATGATCATCACCATCCACGCCAAGATAGAACCGTCAAACCCTTCAAAATGTGCTGCTGTCACCCCCATCCACCATGGTGTGCATGAACCCTCAAAGGAGAGCCACAAGGAGTTAGATGGAGTAGATCTACAAGAAGAAGAGCCATCCACATGCACTATAGGAGACCTAATCTATAATACCTACGAAGATGGAATCAAAGAAGAGCTTCGAGTAGATCCGAATTAAGCCCTTCAGATTTAAGAAAGGTGTTTCCTGAGTCTCAATCCACATAACCAAACTCAAGGGAAAAACATAAAAAACCTTTTGTAAATCCCCAGAAAAAACATATGTGCGCTCTTCAATTCATTGTGTACAAACCATAAGGTATTAAGTTACAATTTTTATACTTATGGATTGTTGATTCACTCACTGAGGTCCACAAGGTGAGTCGATTTGATTCGGATCAAGGAGATATGCGAGTTCCAAGACATGCAATTTTTGACTCGCGCATTTTGGTGGTACATGCATTGATTGGAGGTTTGCAATAAAACCATGAAGATTTAAGCAACAAACTAAGTTATTGCAGAAACCTAGTCCAACAGGGATTCACGAAAAGCGGAATTGGGTCAATAGGAGTTCGGACTGGAAGACACTATACTATCTCACCTTTGAAGCTAAGATGGACTTGTGGCCATTGTTCAACCTGTTCCAGCTGAGCCACAAACATCCCATACATGTTGGGATAGATGGAGAACTATAGGAGGTCAAGATTCCTCCATCTCTTGCTGTCCACAACTTCCACAAGACAAATCTTGTGGAAGATGAAAGGGTTATCAAGAGTAAAGGTATTTCCAACAACCCTACTAAGTTTTGGGATCAAGGAAATGTTGATCAGATGTCTCTGGCAAGCAAGGAGAACAACAAGCCAACCTTAATGTTACTCCTCTTGGTGCTTTGGTCAAAATAAGTTGGAATATCGCATGTTCACTCGCCTGATGGAGGACAGGCTAGACGTGTTACTCAAGGCTTTTGAGCTACACATCACATTAGAAGATGAAGTAGACAAGTTTCCAAATATAGGGCTTCTAGGTGTTAGGGGTCAAATCCTTGGAGTGTTCAATAAGGATGTGCTCTAGAGGAACGAATGAGTGCACTCGTCTTTGTTCACACAAACCGTGAGAATGAGACCCACACCAAGCCCTGGTAGTGTCCATATGAGTTCACTTGGCTGCAAGTAAGCAACATGATTAGGAAGCAACAACGGGGTGTGGTACTCTTCTATGTTTGTGATGAGTACGATAATAGAGCCATTTATGATACGACTCTAATGGATGAGTCAGACGTGCCATTGGGCCATCTTTAGGAACATGATAAGCAAACTATGTGTGATGGATGGGTTCCCGAATGCCTACATTTTCCATGTTCCAGATCTTTTGCAGGTAGGATGATGCAAAGAAGAAATGAAATAGATCATGTGGAAGCCACAAGAGAAACACTTCATTAGATGCGTCCGGGATAAAAAAGACTAGAGTACAAGTAATCCCATCGCTTGAAACCAACCAGAAGAAGGTGAATGAAGACCCACAAGCCGCTGAAGAGCAGGAAAAAACCAGCTCATACTCGGGCTTGAGTCTTCCAAATCGTGAGGGATCTGGCACACCGTGGCACCACAGTTAACCACATATTCAAGCAGTGCACCTAACTTAAACTTAGTAGACTTCATCTATAAGGTTTATTGAGTCATTTATAATAAGACTCATTAATATGGCCTGTTTGTTTTAATTAAGAGTGTGTTTAAATAAGTCCATTAATGTGATCTATTTGGTTCTTTTAAACTAGGGAGTAAACAAGTAAGCCCAAGGCCCATTAGGTTCATTGTTTCTCTTAGGAGACTCATATAAATGTAATCCCTATACACTTTGTTTTTAGACGTTGAATGAATTAAGAAAAACGTGAGAGAGCTCTCTCCAAAACCCCTAACCATGTGAATGTTCGAGTTTCATTCCTAGAAGCTTGGTCCAATATGGTTCTCGTGAATCATTGTGTAGCAGAATCTCTCTTTCATGGTCCTCGTAACCTGCAGGTTGAGGAGGGTCACTATCGATCGGGCATGTTCGATAGGTTGAGTGAATATATCCATCCTATCCAACCTCTCTCACGTTGTTCCTCCCCTCACTCACATTTTCCTCCTCCTCCTCAAAGCCTCCTTCATCCACGTCCTCCTTCACCACTAATCTATCCACTTCCATATTACATTTCACCACAGATCTATCCTTGATCTGACGGCTGTGCGCTGCACTAACCCTCACACTTAGTTCTGGGATTTTTTGTTTTAAAATTTTAAGAGGAGGGAACTTGTATTGACCAATCCTATAAGATTGAATGCTTAATGAATCCATTACACTATACATATTACATATATATACGTCATACACTAGGTATTAATCAATGACTAGGATATCCTTTCCATATATACTCCTATACGCCCCCTCAAGATAGAGGTATATCAATAACTCCAATCTTGCTATGTAATTCTTGAAACCCTGGACGAGGTAAGGCTTTCGTGAGTACATTGGCCAATTGATCTTTAGTAAAAATATATGCATCCCACAAGGCTCCTGATTGAATGTTATCTCTCACAAAATGATAGTCTAAGGCGATATGTTTCATATGAGAATAAAACATAGGATTGGCACATAGATACGTTGCACCCATGTTATCGAAATATATAGCTGGAGTAGTGGGCATAGAAACCTGTAACTCGGTCAGTAGTGAGCAAATCCAGCAGAGTTCCGATGATGTAGCTGCTACTGCTCTATATTCAGCTTATGTGGAGCTTCTTGCCACACCATTCTGTTTCTTTGATGCCCAAGCTATAGGTGTAGATCCATGATAAAAAACATAGCCATTAGTAAAAACAAAATTTGAAGGATCACCTGTCCAATCTGCATATGAGAATGCATGTAGTGTGTGTGTTTATTCTGGCCGTATGTATATTCCATGTGTTATCGTGCCTGCAAGATACTAGAGTACTCTCTTGACACCTTACCAATGGAGATTGGTTGGAAAATGCATAAATTATGATAGTTTGTTCACAGCATATGAAAGATCAGGTCTTGTAAACGCAAAATACTGTAATCTGCCCATAATTGCTCTATATTCTGAGGCATCTTGTAGTGGATTTTCGGATGTAACTGATATTTTTGGTGTTGGTGACATCGGTGTTGAACATGGCTTAGATCCGATCATGTTTGTTTTCTGTAAGAGATCCAGAATATATCATTGTTGTCGTAAAGGCATACCCTTTGTTGTCCTTGTGACTTCAACACCTAAGAAGTAATGAAGATCTCCCATATATTTAAGAGAGAATCGAGTGCCCAGTATGTTGATGAATTATTTAACCAATGTTGATGAGCTTCCTGTGATAATTATATCGTCCACATAAACAAGTGTATACACTAAGTCTGTCCTCGTGAGTAGAACAAAGACACTAGCATTAGCAACATAATTTTGAAAACCCAGGTGAAGTAAAAATCCCTTGAGTTCTTCGTACCAGACGCGTGGAGCCTGCTTAAGGCCATAAATAGCTTTTTGCAATTTACAGACATGGCATGGTCTGTCCTTATCGATGAATCCTGGAGGCTAAGTAACGTATACCTCTTCATTGAGCGTTCCCTGCAAAAACGCGTTATGAACATCCAATTGTTTTACTGCCCATTTGTTGCTTACCGCAATCTCAAGAACAGCTTGAATTGTTGTGGTTTTGACTACCGGACTGAACGTCTCTGAGTAATCCTTCCCATATTGTTGATTGAACCCTCTTGCGACTAAACGTGTCTTGTGCCTTTCAATCGTTCCATCATGACGATATTTGATTGTAAATATCCACTTTGTTTGAATCATATTTTGATTGGACTCGGTGGAACCAAATCAGAGGTGTGATTGCATAGTTGTGCGTTGACTTCATGGGACATCACTGCTCGCCAATTGGGATCTTTCATTGCTTGTGCAACTGTTCTGGGTTCCATTGTTTGTGGCATTGTGACAGCTGAAAGATTCATTCGCCATTTGGGTTTCCAAATATTGTTTTTTGCACGCGTTTGCATCGGATGTTGATTCTTCGGTCGTGAATCTCCTTCTGATACAGTGAACGATGGTGGAGGAGTTGATTGCCTAGATGTTGGCTGAGCAGACGATAGGCCAGGTGATGTCTCAAGTTCTAGCCCAGATTGATTTGGTGGGTCTTGAGGAGACAACTGAGAGTCAGAATTATTAGATGTTGGGCTTGGTTCGCTTACTGGGCTTGGTGCATGGGACTGATTTGGACTTGAAGCATATGGGTGTTATCTGCTATTGGGCTCTGTAACACAGACCTGTTACCATCATCAACGGCACGCGAGGCAGAAGAATTTGTTGTAGTCGGTGTTTGTGTTGAGCGAGCTTCTGCGTGGTGAGGAGCTGAGCTCGTGATTCTGGGTGACCTCGGTGAAGCTGGCAACAGATGAGTGATATTCATAGGGTTTGGGTTTGGATTGGTTTGAATGGTGATTCTGGGTAAGGAAAAGGTTTTTTCTTCATCAATGGAAGTGGAGAGAGGCTTGTTGCAAAATGGGAACTCCGATTCATGAAATTCAACATGACGAGATACATATATTCTGCCTATCTCAACATCTAAACAAAAATATGCACTTTGGGTAAGAGAATAACCCAAAAATACACATTCTCTAGATCTCAAATCGAGCTTGTCTTGAGAGTACGGCTGTAGCCATGGAAAATAGGTACATCCAAACACACAAAGATTCAGATAATTTGGTGGTTGATCGAGAGTTTTTGATACGGCGAGAGGTATCCAATTACTGATGTGGGCATACGATTGATCAAGTAAACTGGTGTTGCAAATGCGTATGACCAAAAGCGTTTTGGAACAGCTGCTTGAGTCATCAGAGTTAAGCCTGTTTCAACAACAGGACGGTGTTTCCTCTCTGATATGTCGTTGTGTTCAGGCGTGTGAAGTGGTGTTGTGAGATGAGCAATGCCATGTGTTGCTAGAAACTGATGGAGAGCAATAAACTTGCCACCGTTATCGGAGTATAAGATACCAATTCTTGTCTGAAATCTGTTCTCTACCAATGCCTTGAATGCAAGGAAAGTATCATAGACCTGTGATTTGCGTTGTAGCGGATAGAACCAGGTGTAGCGAGTGTGATAATAAATGAGGATGGGATAGTATTTGGCATTATCAGCAGATAGGATTGGTGAGGTCCATAGGTCTGTATAGATATATTGAAGTGGTTTGTTTGATGTTATTGTGTTTGTGTGGAAAGGTAGTTTATGTGACATTTTTAGAGGGCAATCAGAGCAAAGAAAATTTTTATTAATAATAATCAGGGTTTCTATTTTATTGGGATTTTGATTTCACTCACATAAATAATAAAAAAAAAATTCTTAAGTTAATTTCTTTTATTCCAAAATGTACAACTTCATTTAAATGAAAAACGTTGATAAAACTAAACAGAGTTATTATTTTCTGTTTGATGATTTAACAACGGGATAATTAGTCAACCTAAAATTCACGGTTTAAATCAATACTCAGCTATAATCTATAGTTTATTTAGGGAACAAAAGAATTAAGTGTTTGATTTGCCCAGTTTAATAAGGGGAAAACCGTCAGAGAATATGTGAACTTGCAAAAATCTGGTTAATTTAACTACGAACTCCGGACTCTGTCAATTAAACTACCAATATAATGTTGACCTTAAACAAACACTAAAGTTTGGGTTGACTCGACCAATTGAACATTCCGAAAATTCCAAATTTAAAGTTTCTTGAAATTCGAAAGCCAAACCGATTGTTCGAAGTTCGATTCAGTTCTTATCTTCATTTTAATGAACCCTTAAGCTTATGTTTTTTTACATTCTTACAAGAACGAGCTCAAATTTGAGTTTATGTAACACATAAATCCATAAGTTTGAAGCTCAAATTTGAACTTATCTTTGAATGAAAAGAGAAAAGCAAACTTAGAGATTCTTTAAAATGAAGATAAGAACTGCATCGAACTTTGAAAAATCGGTTTAGCTTTCGAATTTTGAGAAATTTTAGATTTGGAATTTTCGGGATGTTGAATTGGCCGAGTCAACCTAAACTTTAGTGTTTGTTTAAGGTCAAAATTAAATTGGTAGTTTAATTGACGGACTACGGAGTTCGTAATTAAATCAACCAGATTTTGCAAGTTTACATGTTTTTTAACAGTTTCCCATTAAATAAGATTAGAGTTTGATTAACATTTTTCCCATTACTTCAATAATTGAGGAATTTTGTATTTTGTTGAAAAGGAAAGTGACATGATTGGAAGGGGATCGAATCACATGAGACGTCATTTCAAAAACAAATGATTCACACGTAGTAACCTGAGAAGATTTGTATGACGAACATTTTCTGTATGCTACGAAGCCGAACCTTCAACTAAATTCGTTTCATTTATTATGTTTTAAAAAGCCAAGATTACTTATGATGTACACATATATCGACACTGGTGAGATAACTGTTTCAGATTGAACCAATGACTCGCACATGATTTTTTCTCAAATTGACCAAATGTTACAATTACACGGAACAATGTCTAGAATTCCATCTTTTGAGAAAACATGTTCATTAATGTCACTCTCCTATTTACGATTTCTTTTTCAATTTTTTTTAATTAAAAACTGATTTATAAAAGATGAATTTATTTACACATCCAATCACTTGACATAATTGAATCCAACACGTCTAAGTTTAAATCCTTAATTTTTATTTTATTTCAACTGTAAAATCTCTAATATTTCTTTCCAACATTTTAGACGATGAGAGGCACGACGAGAGTTGATTAACGTCTTTTTTCTTCTTTCAATATTTTCACAAGGTAAGGAATCTTCTGTTTCGACTTTCCTATTTCGAGTCCTTCGATGTTTTCTTCTTCTTCCGACAATTTCTACACGGTGAGATTTCTTGTTTGAACCTTGTTTGACAAAAAAGAAAGATTTGAATAATGTGAATGAAAAATAGATAGAATAAGAAGAAGACAAAGCAACTGATGATGCTAATGGAGAGGAAGAGGATGATGATGGTACTGGAGAGGGAGGAGAGAACAGTAACAAAGAAAAAGACCTGAGTAAGGTACATTTAAAACAACTGGAACAATAGTGTATTGTTATGTGGTGTAGTACAGTTGTATTTCAATTTGGTCCAACAAGTATAATTGTTAAAGTAATTCTTGTCCAACAAGTACAATTGTGACGCTAAGTTTGGTATAACTGGTCCAATTGGTACAACTGTAAATATCTAAAATATTTGAATTTTGGTCCGATCGGTACAAATGGTACATTTGTAAAGATCATTTTGGTCCAACAAGTATAATTGTTAAGGTAGTTATGGTCAAATTGGTACAACTATAAACAAAATAACATTTTCTCCTAGTTTACATAGTTAAGCACAAATTCCCAAATCGATTGAGAAGATCGGTCTCTTCTCTCTCTTCTCTAAAAAAAAAGAAATCGACAAAAAATTAAGGGAAAACCTTCTACTTTAATGAATGGGTTTCTCATTAAGGGTGAAATAGGAATAGAACATTATGATTGACAATTCGACCAAAGAGTAGCAAGAGTGATTATATTTTTCCCAAAAGTAGCATTTAAGATTTTTGTTCCAATTACACTAATGTTATTGAACCATCTTATATATTAAAGCGGACGACACTTTCATTTTGACCGTGTTATAAACTTTAGGATAAAATTAACATATGGTTTGTAACAACCCTTAAAAATATGCCTAAGGTAGGTTTTGTTATAGATTTATATATAAAAATTTAAAAGTAATAAATATTTAAAAAACCAAAAACCAAAAAAATAGATTAATATAAATATATCGGTTACAAATTCGGTGATTGTTTCGGTTCAGGTTCGTGTTTGAACTCAGTTTTCCAGATACATAGATTTAAGACCCATTTATGGTATTTTTTAGGTTCGGTTCCTCTAATTCGGTATTTTGGTTTTTTTGATTTAAGACTTACTCAAATATTTTTATTTTTTGGATATGGTTTGGTTCGGTATATGATATTTTTTGTAGTTTCTCCTATCAAATCATTGAGTGAGGTAAGTGGAGGATGAGTTGTTGAACCAATACTCGGAATGGTCTACTAGCAACTTATCTATGAACACATCCTAGTCCAAGCAAATCTAAAGCAATCTGTCACAATGCTAAAGAGTAAATAAGCTAAAAACAAGCAAAAGGCACAAAGGATAAAATAGGCTAGAGGACAAAATAAAATCAGAACATGAACACTAAACAGAGAAATTATTATAAAAACATAGCACAATTTGAAATAGGTTTTTAAACAAATAAGAAAGAAGGATCTAAAGGATTGGGTGGTTGATCAGCGATGAACTCGGCGATCCCCCTCGTTGGGTTACTTTGAGTGATCTCTAGACTAGGAAATGAGTTAAATTAACCCGCTCTCACGAAGGAGATCTCGATCTACACCAGCTGATCCATTCGATCTCGCCGCGATCTCATTGATCTAGACACGTAAAACTTGACCTAAGATTGTCTAATGGCTGATCCGCATATTAGATCTCTCTTCGGCGGATCAAACCATCTCAAGTAAGGGTCGAGGCATTCATTCTCGTTAGCCCTAGCTTCTGGTCATGGCCTTAAGCACAACCTTACTAGAAGAGATCAGCGTAAACAATTGGTCAACTAAGTGAGGAAATCACCGATTTCACCTCCGATCTCCTTATCCTCGAGATCCAAGCGGATCTACTTGCTCCTCATTTTGAGAGGGATGAGAATTGGGGTAATTTCCGAAGGCATATTCAAAGTAGAGAAGCTAAGATGAAAATAAAGAAGTAAAATAAACAAGCGTAAACTAATTCATTCAATAATCAAGCATCAATCCATAAACAAACCTTAGATTTAAAACTCAAATGAAAAACAGCATAAAGATAGAGTTTTTCGGTTAAACAAGCAGATGATGACATAAGAGTCATTAGAGGGGTCAACCAGGCAGTCTGTGAAGCTTCCCTCGGAGTGCCTGCGCGAGCTTGAACTACGAGGAACGCTTCAGGTCTCTATATTCGTGGTTTCTGTCTGAGTTATTGCTCCGAGTATGATCCTTGATGTAGAGAAAGGTAAGGTCTTTATTCTGCGCCAGTCTTCCCTCGAGATAGATTGGTTGAGGCAAGTCCTTGAGGTAGCTTTCTTTGGGAATCTTCCGATCTTCCTCGCATACAAGCTTCGAGGTGGAGGTCCGAGAGGTACGCGATCCTTCTTGATTGTTGTTCCCTTGAGTATTCCAACAGCTGCTCCAATGCTCCTTAGCTCCATTTTAGCTTCTTTTACCTGAGTGGACTCAAAACTCCAAATGCAAATGCAAAACGTGGAAAACAAGCCTAAACGATCCTAAGTGCAAGGAAAATCTATCTATATGAATGCAAAACGACCTAAAACAAGACTCTAAAGACATCAAAAATCACACACATCAGTATAGATCGAGTTCAAGTTTAGAAGTTTTTTATATAAAATTTTAAAATTAAAAACGATAATAATATAAAAAACTCTAGAAAGCTGAAATTTGGTTCTTCATTTGATTTCGGTTGAGGTTCGGACTTAATTTTTTGGATATATAGATTTAGGACTCATTTGAATATTTTGTCGGATGATTCCTCTAATACAGATCAATTTTGGTTTGGGTTATAGTCATTGAATCAACATCTAAAAAACAATTTTCCAAAATTCAGTACGAGTATATCAAACTAAATGAATAAAATTTGAAAATAATCAAACTATTCGTTATAACGCGGGTATAATCACTTATAACAAAATACTGTATTAAAACAACATTAAACCGACAAAAGTGATCAATCTATACGTGAAGCCATGAGCTATTATAGTTTTGTGACATATATATACATCACTTTGTAGTGAATTTAAAGCACACATATAGTCTATTCTATTTATTTAAGCCGGTGAGGCCCCAAGCCCACTTATTTGTTTCATAGGTTTGATGAGATTGAAAAAAAAATGCTGGACAACCGATTCAATTACCTGAAACAACAGGAACAAGTTGTTCCGAACAACAATTATTATTTGAAACACATGTCCAATTGTCCATAATAGTAAGTACCAATACCATCTATCAGCCTAGGAAACAGATAATTGATTATTAGTATTACAAATATATATATATATATATATATATTAGATGATGTCCCGTGCTATGCACGGGTTAGGTAATATTTGTTTTATTTAT
>OVBA01004732.1:0-22430 GCA_900406435.1 Lepidium aucheri
TTATAAGTTATCTTATAAAACCTTATAAATTATATAAGCTCTCTTATAAAGTCTTATAGTATAATATCTCTTATAAAACCTTATAAATTTTATAAGCTCTCTTATAAAGTCTTATAAATTTGATAAGCTCTCTTATAAAAAAATTTTATAAACTCCTTTATAAATTTTTATGGCGAGAAATTTTTTTCGTAAAACGGAAAGAATTTTGGCGGGAAATTTTTTTTTGCGGGAAAAAAGGGTTTTTGGCGGGAAATTTTTTTTTTGGCGGGAAAAAAGTTTGTAAAAATATATATAAATAATAATATAAGGGTATTTTGGTCATTTTCCATAATGAGGGGCACTTTTTGAAAATGTCCAAAAAATGAGGGCAATGATGAAAATGTCTTCTTTTGAGGGGCATTTTTGCAATTTTCCCCATAAATAAAGCTAATCACAGGATCGGAAGACTATCGATATTCTATTTACTCTTTGTGGACGGCTATCTTTTTTTCCTTCGTGCGAATCTAGCCAATGCTAGGTATCTCCGGGAGATATTTGATACTTATGCAACTTGTTCGGGACAGTTAATCAACCTTGATAAATTGACTTTAACATTTGGTCAATGTGTTTTCCAAGGAACGCGTGACAATATAAAATCGAATCGGGCATTGGTATCATGCAAATTGGTGCTGCAGGAAAATACTTGGGGCTTCGAGAGCAGTTTAGGAGGAACAAGAGAACTTGTTTCAATATATAGAGGAACGTGTCAAGACAAAGTTGAAGGGTTGGCAAAACCGGTATTTTCAGCTGCTGGGAAAGAAACGCTAATCAAAGCTCTGGCCTATGCGCTTCTTGTCTACTCCATGAACTATTTCCGGTTACCTAATAGTACATGTGCAACCACTAATAAACTTATTTGAAACTATTGGTGGAGCAGTTTTGGTTCGACAAAATCAATACACTGGGTGTCTTGGAAAAAAATGACGAAATCAAAAACGAATGGCAGCCTTGGGTTTAGGGAGTTGGCTACATTTAATCAAGCATTGCTTGCTAGCCAAGTATGGATATTATTGAATCGGCCATCATGTCTATTATACCGCCTGTATAAATCCCGCTACTTCCCTCTTCGATATTTGTATCATGCTACAAAAGGTACACAACCATCCTATGCTTGGTCGCTTATACTGCACGGATTACACCTTCTTAGATCAGGTGTGCAGATAAGAGTTGGTGATGGAGTATCTACAAAGTTAGGGCTCGATCCTTGGCTACCTACTCACCCATCTAGGGCTCCCCTCCTGTTCTCCCCATATGATCCTTCCATTCCGGTTAGTGTTTTAATTAACCCGATTTCTTGCTAATGGGATATGGCTCAACTCGAGAGGATGATTGATAAATCCGACCATGGTCCAACTTTGCAACATTACATTTTCAACATGTAACGCCTAATTCCTACATTTGGAGTCATACGAAGCATGGTAACTATACTGTCAAGTATGGTACTAGTTAGCGTCCACACAATTTGATCCAGCTTCAACACATATGCCTTGCTTGTTCCAATTTTCTGAACTATCTAAGAAGATTTGGTGTGTGCATATTGCCCCAAACTTAGGCATTTTTTATGGCGCTTGGAAGCACGGGCATTAGGTTTTGCGGAAAACCTGCAACGCCGTAATATAATGACATTCTCATCTTCCCTCTGATGATGTGGTTCAAATGAGACAACAAACCATGCTCTATTTTATGTGACTCTTTGGTGGCTACTTGGAGAATCTCTGGACTCCCTGTACAGGTTCTTACTGATCCATCTGTTACTGTTGAACGTAAACTAGACTATATCCTGAATATTATAGAAGATACTCGATTAGATAAGCTACAATGATATCTCCTTATCTGGTTACTATGGCGGTTATGGAAAAGTAGGAATGACTTGATGTTCAATGCTATTACTATTGAGCCTACTGAAACTGCCAATTGGGCCTACCAGTATACACTAGAATGGATTGATGCACATTCAGATAACCCACATAGCACGCTTTTCGATTCTCCTTCCTTGTCGCAAACATATGCTTGGGTTCCTCTTCCACAAGGATGGGTTAAATGCAATTATGATGCATCGTACACAAGGACAGGTGAGCATTCGGGTATGTGTTGGATCCTCTGGGACCATAATGGGGTTGTATTGCATGCAGGTCGAGGTAAATGCAATATGTGGAGAAAGCAGAATTGTCGGCGTTAATTTGGGCTATACAAGCTTCTTATGGACTTGGTTATAGGACAATAGCTTTTGAAGGAGATAATTTTGGTCATTATCCAGTTGTTGAATTCGACTAATCGTCGCCTAGCTCACTACTGGACGACAATTTCAGATTGGCGGCCGAGGTTCACTAATGTCAAGTTCAACCATATGCCAAGAATACATAATAAGTATGCTAATATACTAGCTAAAACTATAATTTTGAGCTCAAATTATTGGGATATGTATCATTATTATCCAGCTTTCCTATTGAGCTATGTATCATTATTACCCGGCTTTCCTATGGCAATATGTAAACGACGATATTCGTAATGAAATATAAATCAGTGGAAAAGAAGAAGCTAATCACAGGGTCTCAAAATAAAAAAGTCTACACTCCCAAATATGTAAAACTTTTGTTACATATATCAAAGATTTTTCGTGTAAGACTGACTAAAAAAATCAATGTCAACAAATTAGCAGCCAATACTCAGTAAACAAGTGTCAGCACGTCATCAAACTCTTTCATCTTACATTTTCACTGAATTGAATTAAAAATTAAAGCATAGAAAGAAAAAAAACAGAACATGATATGATTATGTTTAAAAGGAAATAGCAACTGATTCTTTATCAAAGAGACAAAACCACATATTTTTTTAATAACCGAAAAAATGCTCTCGTATAACCGTTTTCTTTCTCTCTCCCGAGTGAGTGTATGTGGCCGTTTTACGGTGGTTGGGACCGAGATTCATGGAAGTATAACCGCTGTGTTTCTTCTCTATAAATCTTGGGTGATTAAGGTTTATCGAATCATTATGTTTCGAAACCGCTCTAATTTCAATCACAGAGAAATGGCCTCCCGCATACACAAACAACTTCAACGCATCTCCCTTCAAGTGTCGTCGTCTCTGGTCACACTACCACCGGATTTATGTGCTCTCGCCATTAACACTACCCGTCACAGCCTCATCGTCCGACCTTTGAACATGAAGAAACAAAATTTATGAGCCCTCATCGCCACTTTGCCAAAGATGTGGGGCGTTAGAGATGATGCACATGGTCGTATCTATGATGATACAAAGGTTCAATTCATGTTCAAGGCTAAAGACTCCATGCTTTCCGTTCTGCGTCGTGGCCCTTGGAGTTTCAATGATTAGATGGAGATTACTGAACGATGGCATCCTAACTTGTCAGATGATGATCTCAATTGTTTGCCTTTGTGGGTTCAAGTGGAGGGGATACTACTACAATACTTAACCAGTCCAATTGTTGAATATGTTGGTTGGAGCATGAGCCACTTTTTGGAGACAGATTTTAACCCGAAGACTTCGGTTATGGTGGGTTATTTTCGCATTAAATTTCTCTGGAATGTGCACATCCTTCTCCGGTTCGAACGCACTTATAACTTCGGCCAAGAGGCCTTGCTGTTGAATTTCTAGTATGAGAAGGTACGTAACTACTGTGGTATTTGTGGCCTCCTGACTCATGATGATCCCGAGTGTCCATATCAGCTCCCTTCGGATGTGCCTAATGATGATGATAATGGCGATGACATAACCGGTCATGATGATACTGAGGGTGGTGATGACACTAACGCCTCGTCGCCTCCAAATCCATCAGTTGGTAATAATGCTTCTCCACAGCAACACATGGTTTCTTCTTCAAATGTGCACACTCCACCCAAGACCTCTCGCAAATGTAATTTGCGACTCTTCTTCACCGGTGCCTATGACAAATCCTTACACTCTCATTGGCTGTGATATGCAACACAACATAAAAACGGATAATGTCCATGATATGATCACTAAGCGTTACTGTCACCGTTTCAATGTGATGGACATTTGCCATTGGTTTAGGCCTCCTTATGCTGCACTAGGACTGAATTCGAGCGCTACTATAGGTGATGATGTCAACAACAACGACGGTACAGTGGGTCAGAAGCCACCGGACATACTCTTTCTCATCAGGACTAAAAATCCCGATGATGTGGTGCGTGACGTGGCTGCTTTACTTCAATTTGATAATGTTAAGTGTGTTTCACCTAGAGGTATTCGGGGGGGGGGGGGGNAACTTTGTTGGGGAGCGTCTACTTGACTGTTTCATCAATAATAATAATTATTGTTCCTTCTACTTATCTTGCGTATATGGACATCCGACTCGCCATCTACGACATGAATTATGGGAACGAATGTAACGACTTAGTTTGTCTAGAACGGGTCTGTGGCTGATGTGTGGAGACTTCAATGAGATCCTTGCACCATACAAAAAAATTGGCGGACCAAGAAGAAATCCTTGGACTTTTCAATCATTTCATAACATGGTTAATACGTGCAAGGTGAATGATCTTCCTTTTATGGGATCGAATATGACTTGGCGCGGTACACGTTATAGTCATGTGGTGCAATGTTGGTTAGATCGTGCGATGGCTAATGATGAATGGAAAGCCCAATATCCGAGTTTAGAGGTCTGCTACCTTGAAATGATTGAGTCGGACCATAGGCCAAATATCATAAATATACGACATATAACAGAAGCGGGTCAGAAACTATTTAGTTTTGACTCTTGGTTATGTACTAAAAAAGGGTTTAATCAGTATATAACCAGTCAGTGGGGGAACAATGTTAACTCGGAATTTTCAACACGACTTAAGAATTATCGTACTGCTATCTCACATTGGAAGCATTCGAATCACACCAATTCAGAGTTGGAAATTAGGCGCTTAACAAAGGCTATTGATGAGGCTAATCAATCGCAGACAGTGCATACGGACGTGATCAATGAGTTAAAACATAAGCTCTATTAGGCACATTGCAATGAGGAGAATTATTGGAAGGTTAAGAGCCGTAATCAATGGCTACAACAAGGGGACTCCAATACCCGTTTCTTTCATGCTACAACAAAAAACCGGAGAGCTAAAAATACAATATATAAGATACGGGATGAGACCGGTACAGTCCAATTTGGAAATCATGAGATTGCTACAGAGGCAAAACGATATTTCTTAGACTTATTTGGGACATCACTTTCATCGGGTTCCTTATCCGAGTTTCCAGAAATAGAACAAGTGGTAATACCGGAGATGAATGATAAACTTAGTGCACTGGTCATAGTGGATGAAATTAGACGAGCTGTATTCTCGATTGGAAGCTACAAAGCTCCAGGACCAGATGGGTTTACTGCATATTTTTTCCAACAATTCTGGGGAACGATACGACCGTCGCTAGTACAAGCTGTGCAAGGGTTCCTTGAAAGGGGACAAATGCCTATAGAATGGAATCATACTAACATCTGTCTTATACCTAAGAATGAGGCGCCAACTACTATGAAGGACTACCGTCCCACAAGTTTTTCCAACGTTACTTATAAGGTAATATCTAAGGTCTTGGTATCCTGAATGAAACCAATTCTCCCATTTATAGTGTTTGAGAATCAGGCAGCCTTTATCTTGGGGAGACGTATTACTAATAATATTTTGATCACACATGAGCTTTATCACTCTTTGAAAACACAAGATCGGGTCTCGAAAGAATATATGGCGATTAAAACAGATGTCAGCAAGGCATATGACAGGATTGAATGGGATTTTCTTGAAGCAATCCTGCGGGGTAAGGGATTCTCGAATTTATGGATACGGTGGTTGATGTCATGTGTTAGATCAGTCACTTTCTCGGTTTTGGTGAATGGGAGTCCGTACTAATTTTTTCAACCTCAATGTGGGATTTGTCAAGGTGACCCTCTGTCTCCATATTTATTTATTCTCTGTTCAGATGTTCTCACAAGCCTATTAGATCAAGCGGAGAGACAACATGATATAGAAGGTTTAAGAATTAGTCGGGGCAGACCTAGGGTGTCTCATCTATTATTTGCGGACGACTCGTTGTTCTTTGTTAAAGCCAATATGCAGAATGCGCAGAAGTTACAGAGTTTATTCGATAAATATACTCGCGTTTTGGGTCAGCAAATTAATTTGGATAAGTTCACTATTACTTTTGGGAGCCGTGTATACCAAGATACGAGGGACCGGGTAAGAGCAATAATTGGCATTTCGAACGTAGATGGAGGAGGTAAATATTTGGGACTCCCTGAACAATTTGGAAGGGACAAGAAAGGTGCTTTCGCTTATTTAAAAGATAGGATACAAGCAAAAATATGAGGATGGCAAAATCGTTATTTATCACATGTTGGGAAGGAGATCTTAATTAAATCAGTTGCTTATGCTCTACCGATTTATGCAATGCATTGTTTCAAACTACCTAGTGAGACCATAAAGAACATTTCGTCCATAGTTGCACAATTCTGGTGGGGCGGCTTATCAAGTAAAAAAGGCATTTCTTGGGTGTCGTAGCAAAAAATGACTCAAAGTAAATGATGTGGTGGCATGGGATTCCGGGATTTTGCGAACTTTAATCAAGCACTGCTCGCTAATCAGGTATGGAAATTATTGAGTCGTCCATCATCTCTCCTATATAGATTATACCAAAGTCGGTACTTTCCGTGATCCTCGCTATTAGCGTTAAGACGTGGTACACAACCTTCTTATGGTTGGTTCTCACTCTTACATGGTGCTGCTCTGCTTAAGAATGGCCTAAAAGTTAATGTAGGCGATGGTCACACAACGTCTATAGGGCTGGATCCATGGTTAGCGACTAATCCATCACGGGCAGCCAAGCTTTTCCGCCGTATAATCCTAGGCTCTTGATTAAGGAGCTTATTGACCAGCAAACAGGGCATTGGGATGAACTAAAGTTAAACCAAATGATTGATCCCTCTGACCATGGTGTTATTCTACAACACTTTTTGCCACAAGTTCCAAGTAGGGATTTCTATATTTGGCAACACACATTGGATGGAAAATATACTGTGCGTTCTGGGTATCGAGCGGCTCAATCTGTGTCTCAAATGACTTTAACACAACAAGTACAACCGCACCTTAAGCAGTATCCTGAAATAACTTTGGGGATTTGGAACGTTGATGTGATGCCGAAGATCAAGCATTTTCTTTGGCGTTTGAGTTCTAGGGCACTTGCTGTGGGAGAAAATCTGCAGCGGAGGAATATGGCAATGAATTTAACTTGTGTACGCTGCGGAGATGTGAATGAAACAACGGACCATATGTTCTTTTCTTGTCCTTATGCGGAGGCAGTTTGGCGAGTGGCTGCAATCCCGACAAATGTATTATGCGATCCTTCCAAGACTGTTGAAGAAAAGCTTCAAGATCTATTCCAGATTGCTGGGAATAAAAGTATACACCCACTAGTTCGTACACTACCACTTTGGACATTGTGGCGTATTTGGAAAGCTCGTAACTCCCTGCTATACTCAAAGATAGTGATTCTTCCACAGGATACGGTTATTCGTGCAAAGCAAGATGTCAAGGAATGGATTGAAGTGAATTCTCGCCTAAGCCATAAAATAAATCAACATAAACATCCTGCCATTACGGAAAATAATTGGAGAAGACCTCCTAGAGGTTGGGTACAATGTGCTTTTGATTCAACACATAATGCGACTGTTTCTACTGCGGGCTTGGGGTGGATACTTAGAAATGATCAAGGGGTGTTCTTACATGCTGGGATGGGGCATTATCAAGGGCGATCAACGGTAAAAGAGGCTGAGTTTACGGCCCTGATATGGTCAATGCAAATGGCTTGGGGTCTTGGGTATCGTTGTGTTGAATTTGTTGGCGATAATACTACTTTAGCATCACTATTAAATGAAAAAGGTACAAATTTATGTCTCCATCATTACTACATGACAACAAAGGCTTGGACAGCAATGTTTGATGAGGTCAAGTTTCGCGCTCATTCCCGTAAATTCAATATGTGTGTTAATACTTTGGCAAAAACAATAGTTAGAGATGCCTCTAATTTATGGCGTATATTTCATTCTTGTCCAATGTTCCTACAACAGTGTTTGTAGTAAACAATAATTATTCGAATGCAATATAAATAACCTTTGACGGTAAAAAAAAAAAAAATAGCAACTGAAAAAAAGTAGAGCACGTGGTCTTGGGTCTCTTGACGACCACTCTCGATATTATTTCGACATTTGGCTCAAAAAAATATCGTTATGATGATTGACATGAGTGTGAGTTGGTGAGTCCACATTTCAATTAAAACCTTGCGCGTGGAGTAATATTGATCCTTTGATTCAAGTGGATACGTTTATTTCTCAAAAAATCCACGTCACTCAGTCTCATCCCAACTCACGTCACAACATTAGACTCTCCTCTCGATTTTAAAAAACAAAACAAAAAAACTCGTGTTTGTCAAATTTTTCGTGGCTCGTTTTCTCGCGATTTATTTTTTCTTGTCCGAGGGAAAAACAACCGCATAAGTCATCGAGGCAGAGAGCGTCGGGCCAAATTTGGCTATGATTCTGAGGAAAGTATGGGGATCGGTGTGGAGCCGATCAAATAGTGGCAAGGATTCCGGGAGTCAGAGAGCAATTCAGGCTCCTTTCTTATCTTCGTCGTCTCTTGGGGCGTTTGATCAGCTACCAATGGATATTCTAGAACAGATACTAATGTTGATGGAGCCACGAGATGCGGCCAAATTCAGCCTAGCTTGCAAAGCCTGTAAATGTTTGGCTGGAGATAATCGTCTCTGGATATTCTATCTCCAGTGTTCGCAAGAGCCATGGGAATCCATTTTCTTCGCCGAAACTAGTTTGCGTTCTGGATATCCTCTCCGGTGAGTTTACGCTGGTGTGATGTATTTGGTCTTGAGCTTTGAATTTTTGTTTCTTTTCGAATTCTGATTGGTCAAAAGAGGATTAACTGTTATTGGTGGACTGCGAGGATTGAAATTTATTGGGCAATAGTTCTGTCTTGCTCGAGGATTATTCTAGATAATTGAAGCTTTAACTATCTTGTAGAATGATTTCTAGTCAGTCAGGGGAATTGTCGTTCATGCGCATTTATGGTCAGAGGGCAAAAGTTCCTGGTTCTATAATTATTGATGGTATGTTCTTTATTTTTAATTTTCTGGTCTTTTTAATAAATTAGTGAATAGTATTGCATTTGCATAGTAGGTTCAAATTCTTCATTTGGCTTGAAGGTGGTTCTGGATATTGCAAATATGGCTGGAGCAAGTATGCTTCACCTTCTGGACGTTCTGCTACTTTTCTGGTCAGATCATTGTTGTACTACTGTTGTTCACTTTATTTATAACAAAGATAATAAGCTTGCCTTCTTGTGTCTTGCACACAAGTGAGTCTTACTAGTTTGATCACCAGGAATTTGGCAACATTGAGTCACCGATATATGCTAGACTTCAACAGTTCTTTGCAACCATTTTCACCAGGTTTTCTACAGCTAAATGATTTCAAGAAATTATATCTATTGTTTATACTTCCCCAGCTTCATATGGATACTGTATTAGAGTTTCTTATGTGATAATTTTTTTCTTCCAGGATGCAGGTAAAGCCCTCTATGCAGCCAATAGTGGTGTCACTACCCCTCTGCCATTTTGATGGTTAGCTACACCTTTACTTCTTTATCTACAAAATTACAACTCCTGGTTCCAGGTTCAAGAATTTATTTAATTTTGTGTTCAGATACTGAATCGGCCAAGGCATCAAGGCGGCAACTTAAGACTGCTATCCTTAACGTCTTGTTTGACATGAATGTTCCTGCAGTGTGTGCAGTGAATCAGGCAAGCCTTTTTTGACTCTTAGGAATTCCAGAGTGGTGTTTTTTTTATTCATTCTCCATTTCTATAGCCACATTTCCAAGGTTCAAAACACAGTACAACAAATAGAATGTATTGCCGAGAAATTGATTTTCTTATTTCTTTTTTTTTGGGGGGGGGGGGGGGGGGTTTTNTTCATATAAAATGTCAACTGCAGATAGTATAACTAAGGTTATGCATTCCTTGTCAAATGATTGCTTTTGTTTCTGTTACAGTCATAAGCATTTTACGAATGATATATAGTGTATCTTCAGGCTATTTTAGCACTATATGCTGCACGGAAGACATCTGGAATTGTTGTTAACATTGGTTTCCAAGTCATAACCATTCTTCCAAGTAAGCTGTTTTATCCTCTCAGATTTTGTATATCGGGATGGTAACCTTTCTAGCTGTAGTCCCTCGTGATATGGTTTTATTTGTGAAACTGAAGGTGATTAATTATGGCAGAAAGATGAAATTCTAAACATTTCAATTTGTTGAAAAGTTCCTCGTGTATTTCTCTGTTTTGTCATCATTCAGTGCTGTCCTACTAATTTAATTTTGCTGGATGTTCTGCAGTTCTGCATGGTAAGGTGATGCGCCAGGTAGGTGTAGAAGTCATTGGTTTTGGAGCCTTAAAACTTACGGGCTTCCTTAAGGAAAAGATGCAAGAGAACAACATTAATTTTCAATCACTATACACCGTTCGTACTCTAAAAGAGGTATTACCATTGACCAATTTCGTCCCTGTACTATATAACTTAACTGTGTAGGTTTCCATCCTAACGTGACTCTTCTGTAAAATACACACTAAATATACCATACACAAGCGATTAGACCGAATGTTGTCATAGCACCTTTTGAACTTCAACCAAATTTGTATGTTGAGATATCCTTAAAGTTGTTGGATATATGCAACTCATGTACAAACCTTAGTTCATAGCACGCTGAGTTGGAATTTGCTGAATATAGTTTGTATTATCCAAATGATTTATGTGATGCCTTTGTTTTTGGTATGTGGATGTAGAAACTGTGTTATGTGGCTCTTGATTATAAAGCTGAACTTTCAAGAGACACACAAGCTTCAGAGGAAGTTTCAGGTGAAGGATTGTTTACTTTGTCAAAGGAACGTTTCCAAACAGGGGAAATATTATTCCAACCACATCTCGCTGGAATGTAAGGGCCTGCACTACTTAATGCGATGATGTTAGACCTTGACGGCTCTCTTAATCTGATTAATTCTGAAGCTAAAAGCTATATAATTGGACCATACAGTATAGTGCACAAATATGTTTAAGAGTCCCACTATTATCATCATAACTCTTATATCTCTGTAAATTGCACAATTGTAATAGTATAAAGCTGTATGCATCTCAGGCCTGGGATATTGTAATACCCTCCATGTGTTTGGCCATATTATAATTTGTTTTGGACTTGTCTTTTTCATTGCCAAAACAGGCGTGCAATGAGTCTGCACCAAGCAGTTGCGCTCTGTATGGACCACTGTGATGCAGCAGGACTCACAGGTGACTGTAGTTGGTTCAAGACTGTAGTACTGGCTGGGGGTAGTGCGTGTTTGCCAGGACTTGCAGGTTCAATTCATATTAGCTCTTTCTTTTCTTTCATTTTATTTTGTGATACCATCAATATACATGAAAATAATTAATTCCTCTTTTTTATTGATCTAAAATCTACATGAGTGACATGCTTATAGGGTTTCGTTTTGTGAACTGTATCCAGAGAGGCTGGAGAGAGAACTTCACGATCATCTTCCTTCATCTATAAGCAATGGAGTCACAGTAATCCCTCCTCCTTGCGGCGTGGACACAGCGTGGCATGGGGCAAAGCTAATCAGTAACGTAAGTGATAGTATTTGTTATTCGTATTCATGAACCTATTAGTAAATGAGACACAAGATTATTTGTCAAGTGCTAATATCTGAAATCCACCTTTGTATTTATATACACATTGGACACATTTGGTTAAATGCGCATAGTATGAGAACACAGATGGGACCCCTTAACGTATCTCAATTATGTACCAGACATATGTTTGAAGCCTGTTCTCAAGACTAATGTAACATAGTTCAGTCTTTGTAGTGCCTAGCACAATCTCATGTTTGCTAATAACTATGCGCAGTTAAGCACCTTTCCTGGTCCTTGGTGTATCACAAAGAAGCAGTTTCGCCGCAAGTCACGACTCATGTGGTGAGTCTCCATGTTCGATCATTTTCCTACCATCGTAAAGACGAGTGAGAGACTGTTTTAGGCAACCTTGCATGTCTTCATATGAGTCTGTATATTTGTAGTGCCAATTCTTGATTGGACTAATAGATAACAAAGGTAATATAGATAAACAATAGTGAAAACCATGATAAATAAGTCATTTGTTTGCCCATTATACGTATACACAATATATAATAAGAGCTTGTTGAGACCTCTATGATTTGTAATTTTGTTTGTATACTAACCACTGTTTACTTCATTGGTCGATTAATATAAGAAGAGACAATGATACACACAAAATCCATACAAATTATCATTTAGAACTTTTTGAAGTGCCTAAAATCAAAAGAATGAGACAGTATAACAGTAAAACAGATCCTGAATATACATACACTCGCTTCTGCAGGTTGTTACAAGTACACAGTGAAAAATTGGGCCTTCTCTCGGCATCAGAACAACTTAACAAACACAAAGAAAGCCGCGGAAATGGTCAGCCAATGACGAGAAGAAGCTCTGGTGGTGGCTGCGTTTACATCTGCTTCGGGAGCCAAAGCAGGACACTCGAGACCTTCTTTACCTTCTTTACACTGGTTAGCGAAAAGTCCAGGTGGGTATTTTCCGTAGAGATTGATGTAGCTGAACATAGTGGTTGCACAATCTGTGTTAAGGTCGTTGAGGTCGTCAACGTAAGGACACGCAAACTGCTTGAAGGAGGCACAACATTCCTTTGGTGGGTATTTCGGACCTTTGCATTGGCTTGTTATAATCGTGTAGTTCATGAACTCAAAGTTCACACGACAAGCTGTGGCATCCATATAAAGAGAAACCACATCACTTACAAAAAAGAACTTAGCATTCTTGTCTGATAATTGGTTGCATCACCATGATGCAGATACACAAAGAATCGCTATAGGTGCGAAACTAGGCCGTTCATACAATGTTTTATACTAGTGTTCGGCCATAATCGATAAGAGTTTTAAAGATCAAAAGTAGTACTTGTAGAGGTTTAAGGATCATCATCAAACAAAGTTATATACAGAACAAGAATCAAGACTTTAACATAAAAGATTTGGTCATGAACCGCATAGTTCTATGAATGTTTAAGTAGTTCCCTATAGATGCAGAAATCAGTAAAGCTATATCTGGATCTGTTTGAGTTAGACATTGGGATACATATATATTGACATATATATGTATATAAAAAATGAAACTCTTAATACCAGAAAGAGAATTAATTATAACAGTAAAGTATGAAAAAAGTAAGTAGAAAGATACAAAGATTTATGAGAAAATAAAGGACTTGCCTTTCTTGGCCTGAAGCAGGTTTCTTCCAATACCCAAAGTCTGAGATTCAAAGGCACCATCTGCAATAAGAAAACGAGAAACAATTGATGACCCCATCGAATAATTTGATTATCAGAGATTTGGAGGAGAAAAGAAGAAGATTGAATGTGTACCTGAGATGAAACTTGAAGATGAGAAAGAAGAAAGTACTGAGAGTAGAAGGAAGAAGAAGAGAGCTCTAGGGAGGAAATTGAGGTCCATGATAATTTGGTTACAGAAGAGATCTGATTAAAGAAGACAAGTTTGAAGACGAGCTATGGTGAACCACGAAGATGAAGCAAAGAGAATAATAAAATAGAAATAAAAATATAAAAAAGAGAGGTCGATGACATATTTTAATATTGGATTACAGCCTAGAAGAACGCGGAAACATGCGAGCCTGTCTGATTCTTCTCCAACGCCCACTTCCGGAAACGACAACGTTTTCTCTCGTATACACTGACTACTAGTTCTTTTTTTTTCCCTTAAAACTGATTATATTCCAACAAAAAGCACCAACACACACATTGAGAAGAGACAGGAGCGTGCAACACTTAAACAACATAAACACATACGAGTGCTTGGCCTTACAAAAGGAGATAATAAGATAAACAACATAAGAAATAAAAGCACATGTAACACATCTAAAATTAAGACCTAAGAGACTAGGACCATTTCTTGTCTTGAAAGAAAAGTTGGCCGGACCTCATGTTTAGAGAGAGCAATTCGCCTTGTGTGTAGTGGCTTGATCAAAGTCGGCGTACCTCTTGCACTTTGTTTCTCTGTTCTGTAACATTTCCACTTCTTGTTGTGATACCGTTGTTGCCAAATCAAGTCCGAACGCCACCGAGAAATTTCAAATTGTTGTTTTGTTGAGCGATGTTATGGAGAGTTTGAGAGAGAGTTGTAATGTCATCTAATCTGTTTACAATGGATTGGTCAATGTAGTTTGTTTGCTGGAATTGGCTTGTAGCTTCCTTAGGTGCTTCATCGTCTTGAAGTTCAATATGTGACATCGAGGCAGAGTAATCGCCTTGTCCGTTTCAGCTTGTTAGCGTATGAGTTATATAATCCGTGAGCGTAGGGATATCCGTACAAACCGAATCTTCATGAGTGAATTTTCGACAAGTGATGCAGAAATTGGTGATTGCTTCATATTGGAAAGAAACTTGCACTCGTTCTCCATTTTGTAGGCGGATTGGTTTGAAGAACTTGAAGCGGTCAAAGGTGTTGCTGTTAATCCTGGCTCTTATCATCTCTGCGCGGGTCACTGAGTAGTGTTACACATCCACCTCCAGAACCTTACCAAGTGATCTTGCAATCAAACGTGTTGTCATTGGTGTAGCATAGTGAAGGGGCAAGTCGTGAATCTGAACCCATATTGAGATTGTGGAGAGGAAATCAACTAGAGCTTGTGGCCTCCATCGTTCCAATATGACCAGCCACCCATTATACAAGAGTGGTTGCCGTCGGAGGACTGACATCAGGTCTGTTTCAGAGGAGAAGAGAAACTGTTAAAAGTGTTTATCAATGATTCTTCCTATAATGGTTGTTTCCATTCTCCATTGGCGAGGAAGTTGTGTAGCCATCTCCACTATACTAGTTCAATCAAAAACCTAACACATTATCGTATCAGTTACCAAAAAAACAAAAATCAACACATTATTACAATACTGACTGGTGATGATGAATAGTTTTTACGTCTTTTTGTTTCTTTGACTAAAATATTAAGTAAAGATTATATTAAAATTGCATATAATCTAATGGTAGGTGGTGAGTCCACTAAAGGCAAGTGTACTTATACATCTAAAGATCAAGTCTCATTGCCTACATTATATAAGAACTTGACTAATGGACCAACCATTATATAGGAACTTGGCTAATGGGCCAGCCAGTTGTACCCCAATGTTGGCAAAAAAATTATATTAACATCAACTAGGGGTGTAAAACGAACTATTTTTTAATTTTGATCTGTTGTGGCTTCGGTGTAATATCTGCATTTTGCAAAACATACATATAATTTTGATAGGATCGAGAAAGCTTAAGAATAACCAAAGAAATACAAATGTCTGAGTGACTTAGTCGGAAACTGAATTGAATTCGAGGAAAATGAGTCAAGTCCGTGATTTTTGGACAAGACTGTGGTTTTAGGACAAGGCTGTCGAATCAGATAGGGTATGTTGGATTCAGATAAGTTGATCGAATTTGGATAAGACTAATGTTCAGATCGGATTGGTCATGGTTTGAACAAGGATATGGAATATTCAGGATAGATTGGTTAGTGTTTCGACAAGGTCGATGTTTAGTCAAAGATGATCAAACTCAGACAGGTTTAGTCAGTGTTTAGATAGGATTGGTCAATTGTCTGGAAAGTGTTGGTTGATGACTGACTAGAGTTGGTAGGAATATAATGTCCCGTGGTTAGGAAACCCGGTTCAGTTTAAGTGATAGTCTGACCAGTTAGATGGAATCAGTTAGGGTTTCGTGGTTTCCACACACAAAATCTTATAAATAGAAGGGTTAGTCGTCGTTGTTTGGGGGGGATAATAGATCCACGAAAATAAGAAAACAGAGAGGAAAGAATAAAGGGTTTTGATGGCTATGGACTGATCGGGATTGGATGTATCCCATGGGAGTAGTCTGTGACTACAATTGAAGAATTTCAGTTTTGATACTTTAAAGATTGACCACGAACCAAGCGTGATTAGGAGATCTGATGTGATTTAATGAATGATCAAACAAGGTGCGATAGAAGGTGTTATGAATCTGTTAAAGGGCTAAGGTGGTCGAGTCTCGGTGAGTTGAGATCGATTTTATGAGGATCGCGATATATAGAAACAAGTTGTATGGATTGTTATGTTACGATCAAGGGTGATCGAGATGTGATTAGATGGGCTTGATAGTTATTAAGCAAAATCGGTAACCAGGCGATATAGTACACTAAAAGATCAACAAGTATGAGAACTATGATGAGGATGATGCGATGCAATCAATGTAAAATTGTCTGATGTCTGGTGCTACTGACAAGAAGGGTGATAATTGGTTGGAAATGGATCATTGATGGTCCCAGAAGAGCCTAGCCATCTCTCTTTATTACTTGGTTACTTTATGGGATTGTTGGGTGTGTGACTGAGTAATAAGAAGAGATGGTAGAAGACAAACAAGTTGACTAAAAGGAAGTATGAATATGGTTCTTGATGGTGCAAACGGTGGTCAAGACAAATGATGATAAACTTGGACCATGATACTAATAAGGGAATGATTCATTGGATATGATTGACGAAAGATTGAATAGTGTTCAAGAAATTAAAATGTGGCTCGGGTTCAAGTGATATCAACGTGCATTCTAACTGTGAAGACTGGGTGCATGGACTACATACAAGTTATAAAAGGAATCAACTCATAAGCAGATTAGAAGTTAGTGGTACGAATAAGTCTGGAAAATTTGACTAAGGTACATCGAGATTGGGTTAAAATACTAATGGATGGAGAAGCAGTCTGAAACAAGGAAGGAATCAAAATGAGGATTAATGGATCGAACGATAAGCCTGCAAGGTGAAGTAGTCTGTGAATGGACAGGACAACCAAGCATAACATTGGATGGTCGGTACAAGTGAGTAGCAACCTTCTGGAATAGTTCTTGATACGGATAGACCGAATATGCTTAGGTACATGTTAATTATTTGGGAACTATGACTTGTTATGATTTATGCTGTGCAAGATAGTTTAGAACGTAATGATTAAGTTACTGGATTGAATAGTTTGGGCTGCCTAGAATGAACTACAAATCGAATATTGACTAAGTATAGAAGTAGAGCATAATCTAAGTAAGTGTTTGGCTTGTCCATGGTTAAAATTAACTCGAATTAGTCTGTGTGTTCATAAATTATGGTGAAGGAACGTTTTAGATGCCTTTGTAGTAAAAGCTGAGTCTAAAAGTTACTAAGTTAGAGTGTCGAGGAAGGAGCGGTCTAAAAACGGCCCCAACAAAGTTGGATTGGGGCGTCTTAAGTTGGTATCAGAGCAAAGTAGGTTTTAGGACAAGGATTGGTGAGTGTTGGACTTGTCTAGATCGAATCTATACCAAAAATATGTTAAGTAAGATGGTAATTACTTAACAAACTGATGGGCTTGATGCAGATTCGAATTGATCGTACTTGGTTAGTGGAGATACCGGGCACATGCCTAATAAAAAATAACAAGAGAAGCCCAAAAAGAATTAATTTGGTTTGAATTCTTCTCCTCACAAAGAAGTATTACAAGCCGGAGAGATGTTACAAGTTGAAAATTAGAAATTAAGCATTAAGTGAAGAAAATTAAATAGCAATAAGCGAGAACCATTATGGGAGGAAATAGGAGGATACTGAAGCATAAATAGAAAAAAAAGTAGGAGGAAGAAGGGAGACTCATCACCTTTCTCTCGGCAACAACCATTTAATCTCTCATTTCTCTACTTTATTCTCTATGAAATCTTTGTAGCAAAACCATTGTTTTACCTTACATTCATTTTCCGTATTTGTTTATATATATTCTTGATTTTCTTATGATTATCTAACGCATGTCCTTCTCCACTAAAAATCACAAATCTTTGATTGCTGATTTTTGGATCAACAGTTAGGAAACTGAGTTAGATCTTGTCATGAAGTGTTCATACAGTAAAAGCATGGAAGCTATGTTAGCTCACATTAACTTTGTGAATAGTCATGAGGAAGGACTAAGGATGTAGAGTCATTAATGGACTAAGAACAGAAAGTCATTGAAAATGACTGAGTATGAAAACAATAAAAGTCATCAGTTGGATATGGCTAAGGATGTGAATTCGGAAAGGGCTAAGGAGAGGAAGTCCATTAAAGTGACTAAGTATAGAAAGTCATGGAAATGATTAAGTGGGGGGGGGATCTAGTGATTACTTTCGAGTTCATGTAAAACAAAAGAGAAAAAGAAAAAACCGGATATGAGTAACCTTAATGGGAGAAACGAAACGAGTCCACACTGTACCAGAAGTCTAGCTTGGAAGTGAATCCAAACAAATGTACAAGATAGTTTATGTGAGTGCATCAAGCAATCCAATTGTTGCATGTAGTGCTGCAAGATCTCCAAGAAGGATTACTCTGGAACGTGTAGGGATGCTTCTAGTGCGTGTTTCTGATGTGGTAGTACGAATCACATAGTTCGTGATTGTCAAAAATGGACTTGACACAAAAGGATGTAAGTTCAGATGGGCAATGTGTTAAAGATCAACAAAATTGTTGAACATTTTTAGAGTAAGGGATGTAGACAGTCACAGAAATGGTCGAAGGAAGAACATGTGATAAGATGGACAAGACATTGGATTACTGGAATGAGAAGTTGGGAAGGACTTATATTCCTTTGGGGTGAATATTGACAAGTATGTATAGATAGTGATCCGACACTTCCGAAACGAAGGTAGGTATGGGAAGTGAAATTGGAAGTTTCATGGAAATAGATCAGAGTTCTTAACAGAATGACTAAGGCAAAAGAGGATTACTGAAATGAGTGAAGTATGAAGTCTTCACGGAAAAAAGGATATGTTAAGATGTTGTATTGGTGTTTTGACTTATCTGAAAAACAGTGGACAAGATGGGCAGGACGTGCAGTTGTAAATGTTCAGGAAAGATGGAAAATGCTAAGAGAAATTGGCTTACTGGAAAGGTGGTCGGAAGTGAAATTCGTATAAGTGACCATAAGGTGTGGTTTACTAGACGAGACGGGAAGGTATTAGACTAAAGCAGGTTGTTGGTGCATCATGGAAGTTTGTGGAAAAATTTGATGGCGCCCTTGGGTACAGACTAGTATGCCAAGGCGTTTACTGACTTTGGGCGGAGTGATTTTGTCAAAGTGTTTATTGACTGGCCTTGGACAGAGAGAGTTTGTCAAGACATTACTGTTAATTACTGTTGATTATGGTTAGACCAAGATGAACTTTCCATGGTTAAAACTGCAATGTATGATGAGTTTGATACGATTCTATATTGATGTCTTTGGGCAAATTGAGTTTTTCAAGGCATGATGGTATGTGCGTTTTTTGGAACTTTGTGTTCACCAAAGCGTGCTGAGTTAACGTTTGTGAGAGCTGAGGAAGCTTGTCAAGATGTAGTCTGTCGCGACTATGAGAGTAATATGGGTTTCCTATGGTGTGTTTGTGTAAACATCTTTGGAACTGTGGGCTTCCAAGGTGTGAATTCTGGTAAGGAGCATGAGTGATCCACAAAAGTATCATGGGAAAGATCTCAGAGAATTGGAAAAATTCTGCAAAGGGTTAAGGAAAACCGAATGAAAAGGGATTGAGTTAAAGTCTCTGCTTGATAGTGAGTTTATTCTGGGTTCATTTTTGGGAAAAGATTCGATTAAGTTTGGATGCATTGGGACTAGTTGCAATCTCTGTATGTTTTGTTTGATATGGCCTATGTGTTTTGTTATTTGTACTTGATTATTGGCTTTGGTTAATTTGGAGTTACGATCAGGCAACATGCTTGGGAGCTATGGCTTGCTTTGATCAAGACTTTCGGGTAGTGTTAAGTGGCAGATTCTTACGAACTTTGTGTGCAACATGCCCTGATTTATCCCAGCTTGACTGAACTGATGGTCTGATTGTGATTTCTAGTTAGGGCTGTTGGCTCAAGTTGTTGAGCAAAGTTGGAACTGAGATCTAAGTTAGGTGAAAAGACCGAAATTCATGAAAGAAATGCTATGAAAATAAAGCATGGTATATAAGTATTCAAGGACGAATTCATTTTAAAGTGGGGAAAATTGTAACAACCGCGTTCCACGGAACGGACGGGTAATTTTGGATAGGATCAGGAAAGCTCAAAAATGACCAAGGGAATTCGAATATCTGAGTGACTTAGTCGGAAAATGAATTGAATTCAAAGAAAATGAGTCAAATTTGTGAATTTTGGACAAGACTGTGGTTTTAAGACAAGGCTATTAGATCAGAAAAGGTATATTGGATTTGGAAAAGTTGGTCAGATTTGGACAAGACTAATGTCCAGAACGGATTGGCCATGGTTCGAACCAGGATACAGAACATTCAAGATATACTGGTTTGTATTCAAACAAGGTCTATGTTTAGACAAGGATGGTCATATTTAGAGATGTTTTGTCTGTTTTTGGACAGGATTGGTCTATGTCTGGACGGTATTGGTCGAGGACTGACTAGAGTTGGTACGGATATATTGTACCATGGTTAGGAACCCCGATTTAGTTTAAGTGATGGTCAGACCGGTTAGATGGAATTAGTAAGGGTTTTGTGTGATTTAGGTTTCCGCACATAAACTCTTATAAATTGAAGGGTTAGTGAACGTTGTTTGGGAGGGAGAATAGATCCGCAAAAATAAGAAAAGAGGGAGAAGCATGAAATACTCCTAAGGGAAGAATGAAGGGTTTTGATAGCTATGGACTACTTAGGATCGCATGTATCCCGTGGGCTTTCGAGTAGTCTGTGATTGCGATTGAAGGGTTTCAGTTTTGATACATTAAAGGTTGAACACAAATCGATTGTGATCAAGGAAATCTAATGTAGTTTAATGAAGAATCGAACAAGGTGCGATAAAAGTTGTCAAGACTCCGTTAAAGGGCTAAGGTAGTCAAGTCTGAGTGAATTGAGATCTGTTTTGTGAGGATCGGGATATATGGAAGCAAGTTGAACAAATTGTTAGGTTACGATCAAGGCTGTTCGAGATGTGATTAGATGAGATCGATACTGGTTAAGAAAATTGGTAATTTGGCGATGCAATACTCTTAAGGATCAACAAATCTGACAATTATGGTAAGGATGATGAAATGTGGATTGATGGATAATTGATTGATATCTGGTGCTACTGACAAGAAGGGTAATCGTTGGTTGGAAATGAATCAGTGATGGTCTCAGAGGAGCTGAATCATCTCTATTTATTACTTGGTCACTTTATGGGATGATTGGCTTTATGATTGAGTAATAAGGAGAAATGGTGGAGGGCGAATGAGTTGATTGGAAGGAAATATGGATCTGGTTTGTAATGGTGCAAACGATGGTCGAGACAAAAGATGATAAACTCAGACCATGACACTGGAAAGGCAAGGATTGATCGGGCATGATTGACAAAAGATCGGATTAGGTTCAGGAAAGTGGAAAGTAGCTCGGGTTTGGGTGAGATGAATGTGGATTATAACTGTGAAGAATGAGTGCATGGACTACAGACGAGTTACAGAAAGAACCAAGTCATAAGCAGATTGGGAGTTAGTGGTACGAATAAGTCTAAGCAATTTGTCTAAGGTACATCGAGGTTGGGTTACAAGACTAACTGATGGAGAAGCGGTCTGAAACATGGATGAGATCTTGAATGAGGACTAATTGAATCAAATGATTAGCCTGCAAGGTGAAGTAGTCTGTGAATGGTTTGGAGACCAAAACAACCTACTAGATTAGTTCTCGATACGTACAAACCTAATATTCTAAGATACATATTAGTCATGTGGGAAGTATGACTTGTTATTGATTTTTGTTGCATAATATAGTTTAGAACAAAATTGTTAAGTTGCTAGATTGAATAGTTTGGACTGCCTTGAATGAACTAAAAATCGAATATTGACTAAGTATAGAAGTGGAATGTAATCTGATTAAGTGTTCGGCTTGCCCATGGTTAAACTTAACCTAAAATAATCTGTGTGTTAGTGAATTATGGTGAAAGAACCTCGTAGATGCTTTTGTAGTAAAGATCACGTTTATTGGTTGCTAAATTAGAGTGTCCGAAAAGAAACATGGATGCGGCCCTAGGAAAACTGTATTGGGGCGTCTCACCCGATCATTAGAACGTGGTATATTCGACTAATATCTAGGCCTAGTCCACTAAGCCTAATGGACTAGTGGACTAGCCTCTAGGCTTCTTTAATAAAACATATAAAACAAGTTAATACACTAATTTAGAATCGAACCCGTCACCGTTGATTAGGGCTGGGATTAATATTTGCTATTCGCGAGTATTCGTAATCGTATTC
>OVBA01004733.1:0-22429 GCA_900406435.1 Lepidium aucheri
CAAAACCTAATATTCAGTTTACTAAACTGATAATCCACATGTATATATATACAAAAATATAATTTTGTTATATATGTATAGTTATATATAAATATATACCAACCAAAAAACATGCTCACCAAAAAAAATAAAAATATATATATATATGTATACCAACAAAAAGTTTATGTTCACCAAATAAAAAAAACCAAAATAATAACATAATTTTGTCCCGTGCGATCATCTAGTTAAGTAATATTATTGATTCGTTAATATATATATATATATATATATATATATCTCAACCTTTTTTTTGTCAACTACTTTCTTCTTCATTCTAAATTAATTGAGTTTGGTACAAGGAGCATTTAAAAAATAGCTTCTGCCAAAACATCAGCTGCTTGATTTTCAGATCTAGAAACGGAAACAAAAAAGATAGATAGAAAGGCTCTCGACAGAGCAATGATGTCGGATCCAATGTTGTGGATCTCCGACGGTAGAATTCCGGTTGTAAAACTCTGGATTAGGATAGATGAATCTGAGCACAACTTCAAGTGAGTGAAGCCATGATCGATAGCATCCTACATAGTAGATCTAGTCGCAAGGACTTCTGCGATTAGAGCCGATGAGACATGGGTAATGAGTTTTGAGGATTGAATTGAGTGGCCATCGATACTCTGATTGAATAACCATCCAACGCCGGCGGATTGCGTTTCCCTCCGCCACGATGCATCAGCGTTACAGGTGATTGTTGATGTTGATTGATGTTGATGATATTCTTTGGGCTTGATCATTTCCGTGGCTTGCTTCTTTATTTGTGTCCGTGTTCCATTCTCTGGACAATGTATCTCACCTTTGAATTCGATATCTAAATAAGGTTGAGAGGAGACAAGCAAATCTCAACCTTATTTAGATATCGAATTCAAAGGTGAGATACATTGTCCAGAGAAACATAACTTCTGGGTAATTTTCTAACACTAGTGATCAAATAATCTATTTTGTGATTAAGAGTACATGGAATTAGAACTAAGGAGAAAACTTTGTATAAACTCATATATCAAAGAAAATCTTCGAGATATAGGTGAAAAGCAGGCCAATCAAAAAGTTCTTCATTCATTTTTTGAATTCCGAACAGTTTATTGCATATTCTGCCTCCAAATTCTATAGTAAAATGAGACAGATCATGAAATACTTCAAATCTGGAATGCAATGAAAATAGACCTTTTCTTCGTATACTTTGGGCACCATGTTGATATATATATTATCTCTGTTACCGAAAGTTTGATTTCCTGAATATTTCACATAGACAAAGAAAACTATAAATGTTTAATCATTGCTTTTTCTTCTTTAATTTAGTTACATAGAAATTAAGTACTCCCTCTGTTTCAATTTATAAGGGTTTTAAACTTTTTTCACAAAGATTAAGAAATATATTAATTGTCTCTTAAAAACTGTTTGAATATTTAATTTAAATTCAATCTGACCAATCATAAATAATTCTGCAGAATATTAAAGGTCAAATAATATTAATTTTATTAAGTTTTGCCTAGAACTATGCAAAATACCTTATAAATTGAAACAAAATAGAAATCTTAAAACCCCTTATATATTGAAACAGAGGGAATATTAATTTAGATACCACCCATAACATCATTAGTTATACTCTTTTAATTAATTATTTTTGATAAAATAAAAAAACATTAATTACTTAATACACATTTTTTACATTAATACATTATTTATAATACAGAAAATCAATCATTTAGAAATAAATAAATAAATAACTTCAAAAAATCAAACTTTTTTTAATGGAAATAGTATATCTTAAGCTATAAATACTTTCGTTGGAACAATTAATTAAGTGGAAAAAAGAATTGAAGGTGGTCAATAATCAAGGAGAGTATGCCAATATTCCATTAACGTCAATACAAAAAAGTAAGTCGTCGTTGATAGGTCCTTAGCCACCTTGTGTCTGCGGAAATAAGTTTGAATATAAAAATGTCAAAGAATGAAAAAATGGATATAGATAATTTTCATTAATATTATTATTATATAAAATAATAATTGAATGGAATGTTACGATGATAAAACAAAAAGAAACTTGTCAGAAAACATGTGAACTTGCAAAATCTGGTTGATTTAATTATGAACTTCGAACTTCATCAATTAAGCTATCAATTTAATATTGACCTTAAACAAACACTAAAGTTTGGGTTGACTAGGCCAATTGAACATTCCAAAAATCTCAAATTTTAAAATTTCTCAAAATTCGAAAGTCAAACCGATTTTTTAAAGTTCGATCCAGTTTTTATCTTTATTTTAAAGAAACCCTAAGTTTGCTTTTCTCTTTTCTTTCAAAAATAAGTTCAAATTTGAGCTTCAAACTTATAGATGTATGTGTTAAATAAACTCAAATTTGAGCTTTCAAGAATGAATGTAAAAAACCAAACTTAAAGATTCATTAAAATGAAGATAAGAACTGAATTAAACTTTGAAAAATCAGATTGGCTTTCGAATTTTGAGAAATTTTAAATTTGGGATTTTTGGAATGTTCAATTGGCCGAGTCAACACAAACTTTAGTGTTTGTTTAAGATCAACATTAAATTGGTAGTTTAATTAACAGATTTTAGAATTCGTAATTAAATCAATCAGATTTTGCAAGTTCACATGTTTTCTAACAGTTTTTCCATACAACAAATAACCAACACACGACCACATAAACTTATTATTATTAGTAAGATTTTTTTTTAACACCCGTGATATTGAATGGTAATATTCTAAGAACACAAAATTACAATGATCTATAAAGAGAACAAAGGTTTCTCTTAATCCCACAAACAGAAGATAAACAGAGTGAGTATATGTTTAAAGCAGAATGAGTATATTTTCTTTTCTGAAAATAATTTGGATCCAAGAAAATCAAAATTCGTAGTCTGGTGGTAAAAGGTAGAGATAAGTCTACCCGTCACCCGAATTCGAGTCTTGGTCAGGGAAATTCACATTGGACTCTCCAGCCCCAGAAAAATATACGTCTAGACCCAGAATCCAGGATCGAACCTCCTGAATATCAAAAAAAAAAAAATTGGATCCAAGAAGTTTTACACAAAAATAGCACTAGACCAAGAGTCTTTCGACATGTCTCTTGTCTTTATTGCTTGGTCTTTGGTAATCATCACAATAAGACACTAAATCCATAAAACTCGTTAACTTCATTTTTTAATTTACCTCATAAACATACAAATACACTTCATGAAAACAACTTGTCCAAAGACTTAAATAAAAACGAGGTATAAACAACTATATAAAAGTTGTTTGACAAAAAAAAAAAAACAACTATATAAAAGTTGACCATAACGTCGTCGTTTTCACATTGATGCTAAAAGCTTAATGGTTTCCTATATAAAACCACAAACACATTAGTGACAATACAATTCTCAAAGTTCTCTTCTTTAGACCAAAAAGTAAAACCCATCTTCTCTCTTTTTCTTTGGTCATTAAAAGAGAAACTTCTTCTTTGAATCTTCAAAAATGGATTATTTGATCAAACTCCTCTTCTCTCTTTCTCTCTTCTTATCCATTTCACTTCTATTTGGTAACTAAATTTACATTCATCTTTAACCTCTCATCACTACAGATTCTTAAAAACCAATGTTGATTCTTCTTTTCTTTTCATAATTATGCAGGAGAAATCAATGGAGTTGAGGGCAAAAGTCATCACTTGTACTCATTTAGACCAACGAAGTTGTTTGTGTTTGGAGATTCATATGCAGATACAGGAAACATCAAAAAGTCTTTGTCTAGTTCTTGGAAATCTCCTTATGGTATCACTTTTCCCGGTAAACCGGCCGGTCGTTTCTCCGATGGTCGTGTCTCTACCGATTTTCTAGGTAACTAACTCTTAAGCTTTCATGAATCTTTTGGTTAAAATCTAAGCAATTTTGTTGACTAAATAAAAACACAAAAGAATCTAAATTGAACAATCTATTAAAGTCAGTCTGTCTACTGCAATAGTTACCTGACTAACTTTAATGAGGAGTTAATATGCAATATGGTTTGGTAGTACAAATACCTGATTTGTATAAAATTATGTTTTTGTTAGGTAAATTATTTATGAGTGTAATTAGGTATAGAATGTGTTGAAAATGAATGTGTATAAATCAAGCAATAGTAGTCATGGTGGTAGAGATTGATTTGAAGCAAAGCGTAAATTTATCAGTTCTGAGTTCAGTTTATGTTGGAAACTAAGTTGTTATTATTTGATCATACGTAACAAAACAATGTTGCATGTCTCATTACAATATTGAGAGTCGGACTAGTTGTTAATATTAGTTCCTCGGAGATTAGTTGGGTTCTAGCCCGGTTGCTATTATTTGATCAAACGTAACAAAACAATGCTGCATGTCTCATGACAATATTGAGAGTCAGACTAATTGTCAATATTAGTTCCTCGGATATTAGTTGGGTTCTAGCCGGATCCCGAAGTAAAAGTTATCTTCTCATCTTTGGGTAAACTCGAACATAGACTACTTGAGATCGAACTACCTAGATTATTAAAAAAATTAGTTTTATAGAACTACACAATACTAGATTAGTATAAAACTATGTTGTGGTAGATCATTGATTAGTGTAATTAGGTATTGAAAGTGTCAATAATAAGTCATTATTGTGTATATATATATAGTTTGTGAGTGAGTGTGTATAAAAATGATTTAGAGTAAGATTAAAATAAGGTGCAAAAAACAATGATGGAAGAGTGGTCTAGTGTTAATCCAGTGCGCGACTTACTTTTGCTTTATTTCTTCTCACCATCTTCTTCTTCTTTGCTTTTTCTAAAGCCACTTTTTACTTCTCTTTTTTTGTTTATTAATCTGAAAATTCTATTTTTATTCTCCTTATATTCTATTATAAACTTATTCCTTCTTACCAAATCTCAATGATTTATGTCTTGATAATCATATTACCAATTTAATTATAAATCATTTTAACATAAATTTTTGGTTCCAATCTAGTAATAATTTTTAGTTGTTTTTATTAATAAAGGAAATTAGTTCGAATATTTTACCATTTGTTAGTTTTGTGTCAAATCCTTGTCATATATATATGACAAATATGTAAATACTCTCTCCATTTCTTAAAGAATATCATTTTAGATTTTTTACACATATTAAAAAACAATGCTAAAAGTTTTGTATATCCCTAATTTTGATTAGAGGGTAAAACTGAAAATATTTGTAAAAGGTTGCATTGGTAATCTAAAATAACACTTTTTGTGTAACTACTTTTTATTGTTATAATGATATTTTTTTAAGAAACAGAAGAGTAGTATTTAGTTTAGTGGCATGTGGTAAGTCTACTAAAAACATGCAAATTTACACAAAATCAGGGATTGAGTCTAATTATATATACTATATAGAAACTTGATTACTGGATTGGTCAGTTATGACCCACTATTAACAAAAAAAATTACTATATGACAAATATACGTACTAGTGTCTTTTTTCTTGTCAACGACAATATTAATATTGGGCCACAATAGTCAGCCTATTAACCAAATTTCTATATAAATCTCGTAGATGACGGAACTCGATCCCTAATGGTATATGTATGTTTACCTATAATAGATTTATCACCAACCACTTGAATAAAAACCACTTACATACTAGTGTTTTTTTCTCATGTTTTTTTTTGACTATATTTTATTTTATTATTCATGCTATACTTTTTTTTATGGCAATAAAAAGAAAAACATGCAAAGATTACATTTAATATTCATTGGATTCGGTGCTTATCATTATTATATTTTTCTGAAAAGTTTAACATGTTTAATAATATCATCATAACGCCTACCACTTCAGGCTTATTCTTCTTTTGTTTTTCATCTTTTTTATTTATCTTATAAAAAGACTATAAAGCTAAACACCAACATATGTGCTGTCAAATTAGTCTTTTTCTATACGAATTTATCCTTAAACATATTAAATTTCTCTTTTTCTGAACCATGAAATGTATTAGTATTTCCTTATTGAACTTTTAATCTAAAATTATTATAATTATTTTTGTAGCAAAATTCGTGGGGATAAAATCACCAATTCCATTCTTTTGGAAAGATTACGCGGGAAAGAAACGGTTACAATATGGTATGAATTTTGCATATGGAGGAACTGGAGTGTTCAACACTCAAAGTCCATTGCCCAACATGACCACTCAAATCAATTTCTTCCAGAACCTTCTTACCGCCGGCGATATTTACTCACCCGCCGAGCTTACTTCCTCCGTCGCCCTACTCAGCGTTGCTGGCAATGACTACTCCAATTTCATCGCCCAAAACCGCCCTAATTCGGTAAGAGTTTAAGAAAAGATCTGATTAGTGATTCTGTTTGAATAAGACGGGTGAAACAAAAATAATAAGGTAAGATAGAATGTTGTTTGAAAATGGACGGTTAAAAATAGCGATTGACAAATGTCCATAAATTAATATAATTGGAAACAACAGTTAGACGCTCATAAATAAGTCCAAACATTGTATTAACTACTAAGTTTTAGCCGCTAGTTTCAACTACCAGTTTGATTGGTAGTAAAATAAGCAACCGCTAATGCAAACACTCGTATTATGCTACCAATTTATCAAACCCTATATTAGAGTCAAATGTGTGATTGTGATATGCAGGAATTTCCACGATTCATAAAGCAAGTAGTGGATCAAATAGAAGTGAATTTAAGAAGGATTCATAACTTCGGAGTGAAAAAGATTGCAGTACCTTCATTACAGCCACTTGGATGTCTTCCTGGTATCACATTTGTCTCCTCATTTCAACGTTGCAACGAGACTCAAAACGCTTTAGTGAACCTACACAACAACTTATTGCAACAAGTTGTGGCTAAGCTCAATAACGAAACCAAGCAATCAACTTTCGTCATCCTTGATCTCTACAATGCTTTCTTGACTGTCTTTAAGAACAAAGGAGCTCATCCAGGTAAAACCCTAATCAACTTTGATCATTAAAGAAAGAGAAAACGGTCTATTTTCCCCAAGAGAGCTATCGTATAGTATCAGATGCACCTCAAACTAAGACTTCGTGTTATATCTTCTCGATAATAGAGTTAAAAGTCTAAATCTCCCGGAAATAAAAGTTCTAAACCTATATATCTCCTAAACAATAGTTGGAGACCTAAATCTCACCATACTAACTAATACCAAACCGATTTAAACCAAAGTTAGTGGAGTTTAGGTATGCAAGTATTATCTCACATACTAACTAACTTAATTATCGGAGAGATATAGCATGAGATCTTAGTTTAGGGTGCATTGATGTTATATAATAGTTCTCGTGGGAAAATAGATCGGTTTCCCTTAAAGTAATGAAAAAAACTTCTTCTTTAGGCTTAAGCTGAGTGGTTATATGGAACTTGCAGGGAGTACAACATTTGAGAATCCATTGAAGCCATGTTGTGTTGGTGTAAGCAGAGAGTATAACTGTGGAAGTGTTGATGATAAGGGAATGAAGAAGTATACAATATGTGATGATCCTAAATCTGCTTTCTTTTGGGATGGTCTTCATCCTACTGAGCAAGGTTGGAGATCAGTTTACTTCGTTTTACGCCAATCTCTTGCTTCCTCTTTCATTAATGCCTGAACAAATGTTCACTAGAATGTTTCTTCTTATAACTCTCAATGTATCTTCTTCCTCTGTGTTTCAGTATCTCTTCATTCATTTGTGTTTGTTTAAGATTGTGTGACAAATAAAACCTCTATAAAGTTGTTCATTTCTGTTATTAAATCAAAGTCTATTTAGTTTCATTAAGAGGAACCAAAAATAGTAAAGGAAATCAATTAACTTACCGGTTAAACAAGATCCTAATTACAAGCCCATTGACTCTCAGTGTTAATACTTAAGTGATCTTAAAAGTATTGTCTGTTTGATTAGTAGATTTTCTTCTCAACCAGAAGCTCAGATCTCTCTCTATATCGAAATGATGTTCTCGAATCAGCGTTTACGGTTGTTTGTAGTCTGTTTTTGCCTTGTTAACACAGTGTTTAAAGCAGTCTCAGTAGATGAATACGAAGAGAGAAAGGTAATAATGTTGGAGTGAAGAATGTTTCTAAATGAGACAAATCAATGGTTACTGAATCTCTCATGTTTTTGTTGTGAATATTCTCTTTGTATAGCCTTACATTGTGTATATGGGAGAAGTAGCTGAGGTTACTCATGATGAAGCTGCAATACATCATCACAATCTTTTATCGACAGTGATTGGAGAGTAAGAATCAGCTCTTTGTTCATTCATTGATCGATCGGGTTTTGTTTTATACTTTTGATGTGTTGTTGCAGTGAGAGCAAAGCAAGAGAGCTTAAGATGTATAGTTATGGGAAGAACATTAATGGATTTGTGGCAAGACTTTATCCACATGAAGTAGAGAAGCTATCACGTAAGTTAGCTAAAATGTTAGTTATCTCAATGTAGTAAATGGATTTATTCTGGATTGGTTCTTTGCAGGTGAAAAAGGAGTTGTGTCTGTGTTTAAGAACACTCAAAAGCAGCTTCACACGACACGATCGTGGGATTTTCTAGGGCTTCATGAATCTAAATACAGAAGAAATGTAGCAGAAGAGAGTAATATCATTGTGGGAGTTCTTGACACAGGTAAAGTAAAACTTAGAACTCAAATCTGAAACACTGATTTTTAACTCATTTTGTTGTTGTCTGAAGGAATCTATGTCGATGCACCGAGCTTTAATGACAAAGGCGTTGGTCCTCCTCCAGCTAAATGGAAAGGAAAATGTGTAACTGGACATAACTTAACTCGTTGCAATAAGTACAGATGCTCTGTTTCTATCCTCTGTTTCTGCAACTTCTGTTTTTGTCCCTTTTTGTAACTTAGGATTAATGTTGAAACAGTAAAGTAATAGGTGCAAAGTACTTTCATCTCGATACAGAGGGACTTCCTGATGGTAAAGGAGATTCAGCTGCAGATAATGATGGTCATGGGACTCATACTTCTTCCACAATTGCTGGTGTTTCTGTCTCAAGTGCTAGTCTCTTTGGAATTGCAAATGGAACAGCTCGAGGCGGTGTTCCTTCGGCTCGAATAGCAACTTATAAGGTTGGTTTGATCCTTTCTATTTTCTTGGAGTTTGAAGGAATTTCTGACACAGTATGTTCTGAATTCAACTTAAGGTGTGTTGGGACTCAGGCTGTTCGGATATGGATATGTTGGCAGCATTCGATGAGGCGATTTCTGACGGTGTTGATGTGATATCGATTTCAATCGGAGGAACTTCACTTCCATTTTTTGAAGATCCTATTGCTATAGGAGCTTTTCATGCTATGAAAAGAGGGATCTTAACAACGTGTTCTGCAGGAAATACCGGTCCTGGTCTCTTTACTGTTTCTAACCTCGCACCGTGGGTACTAACCGTAGCTGCTAACTCCCTCGACCGGAAGTTTGAGACTATTGTCAAGCTAGGCAATGGTCACACCACATCTGTAAATATCTCTCTTTCAAGAACTTTAAGTTGCTTGTATGTCAAGTAAGTTAAGATTCCAAGTTCTCATTTGCAGGGAATCTCTCTAAATGGATTCTCTCCAGAAAAGCAAATGTATCCTTTAACAAGTGGTTTGCTTGCTTCTAACATATCTGAAGGAGGCTATGGAGAGCCTAGGTAAACTTCAAAAAGAGAGACACAACTTCAATCTTACTCAGTTTTTGATCATAACCAAATTGTGAGTTTATACAGAACCTGTGAGTCTGGGACATTAGGGGAAGATAAAGTGATGGGGAAGGTAGTTTACTGTGAAGCAGAACATGAAGAAGGAGGCAATGCAGGTCATGGTCAAGACCATTTTGTGAGAATCTTAAAAGGAGCTGGCATTATTGTTCAACTTATAGAACCTACTGATAGAGCTGTTTCAACTATCATGTCTGGTACTTATGTCTTCTTCGAAGACGGTACAAAGATCTCTGAATACATCAACTCCACCAAGTAACCTATCAATCAATCTCTTTATACGTCTCTCTTCTTACTTTCTCTGTTATTCATGTTCCTCACATGTTGACTTTAACAGGAACCCTCAAGCTGTTATCTATAAGACAACAACAACCAAAATGGTAGCTCCATCGATTGCTACTTTCTCAGCTAGAGGACCTCAACGAATCAGTCCCAACATTCTCAAGGTTGGTTCTGTTCCCCTTCTTCCCTCTGCATCCAAATGAATTGGATCTGATTTTCTTCAACAGCCTGACATTTCAGCTCCAGGACTAAACATTCTCGCAGCATACACAAAGCTAAGATCGGTAACCGGTTATCCAGACGATAATAGACAAAGTTCCTTCACTATAATGTCAGGAACATCAATGGCTTGTCCTCACGTAGCAGCAACAGCAGCTTATGTCAAATCAATCCATCCTGATTGGTCTCCAGCTGCAATCAAATCCGCCATTATGACAACAGGTAACAAATCAATCAACTAAATCACCAAACAAGCAATAACAAAGAAGAAAAAGTTTCAATGTTTACACTTTCTTACAGCTACACCAATGAGAATCAAAGGCAATGAAGCAGAACTAAGTTACGGATCGGGTCAAATAAACCCGAGAAGAGCAATCCATCCAGGTCTAATCTACGACATAACTGAAAACTCTTACTTAAAATTCCTCTGCAAAGAAGGTTATAACAGCACAACTATTGGACTTTTGATCGGAGATAACAAAAACAAAACGAAGAAAACAGAATCCAAATGTGAGAATTCCACAGGAGAGTTAGGATCTGATGGGTTAAACTACCCATCAATGCATAAACAAGTGAGTACTACAGATCCAAAAGTCTCAGAGGTTTTTTACAGAACAGTGAAGAATGTTGGATATGGACAGTCGATTTATGTGGCTAAGGTTTGGGCACCAAATGGTATAAAAGTTGAAGTTGTGCCTAATGTTATACGTTTTGAGAAGGCTGGACATGAGAAGACTTTCAAGGTTTTGATTGATGGAATTTGGACAGAGGCTATGAAAGGGATTGTGTCAGCTTCTATTGAATGGGATGATTCTAGAGGTCATCTTGTTAGAAGTCCAATTTTGTTGTTTCGATCAGACAACAATTTCGGTTAAAAATTTAGTCTTTTTTTAAGAAAACTATAGTTCTTTGTTTGTTTTCAAAATTGTAGTGATTATGTTTTTTTCTTTCTTTTTTAATAATAGTGTTTTTAAAAAAAATTAGACGTGGTGATTCGTCTATAAGCCGGGTAATCTGATTCAACAAAAATATTAGGAATTCTCCAAACTAGCTAGGGATTTTTCTCTTTAGCCGATTCAACCGGTTCAACTGTTCCACAGGAACTCTTCCCCTAGAGCATGCAAATGTGAATTTGTTTCAAAAAACACTCAAATCTAGGATGGCACATTACTACCTTTCCAAATTCGAGTAGTACCACTAGACCACGCCCACATGACAGTGATGCTGGTTTTCAAGACTTATAGTTGTCGTGTTTCAAGTTCTAAGTGTTATGGTCGGGTGGCAAGGGATGTGTTCGAGATGTTATCACGGACACGAGTTTGATTCTTCTTACACTTGAAACTAATTCACAATTCTTTCGGACATCCTCATAACAATATGATTACATCGATGTGGGCCTTTCTAACGGCCCATTTGAATACCCGGAGAAAAAGTTTATCTGTGGATTGAACCTCTTCTTCCAAGAAAATGGTTTATGCCCCTCCCATAAAGTGCCAGAACTCTTGAATATAATATATATATATAAACGGTTATGTTTCAACTTTCAAGACTTATAACTGAATAACTGTCAACTTTATTCATGAACCAAACAATCCGAAAAAAAGCGTGTCAAACCAAATTGAAGTGGTCCACTTGCTATCACAATAGCAAAATGACATAAAGCCACTTAAACTCAAAGCTCACACTAACACATAACCCTAGAAGCAATTTTATATCTTGCTGGCGAAGGAAAGACCTTCCTTAGACAACACGTCAAGGCTTTCAACAGAAGGTTGTGCTCTTGCAACTTTTGCAATTGCTTTGTTTTCTTCTGGAGTTCCACCTTCTAGAAACGCTCCAACTAGTTTCCCTTCTTTAATCCAGTATGTACCAAATTTAGGTTTAGATGATGTTGGGTCATTGTCCCCAAACAATACAGATTCTCCAACGTTGTCACCATAGAATTGCCATGAGAGATCAAAAGCTCGAGAGTAGAAGTATGGAAGATAGTCGTATTCCGGAATCGAGGTTCCTTCTTCTGCAGCCTTAATCGCCTACAATCATAGAAAGATCATTTAGTCTGTATGATTCGGTAGAACTTATTTGTGTTATCGATGAAGATGGGATGAAGAAGAATGTTCTTATTTACCTTGACGGCCTGTTCAGCAGATTTGCGAGCATGGTCAACGTGTTCAACACGTCTCATTTCGTTGTAGAGTTTCATTGGGAAGGTTGCTATATCACCAATGGCGTATACATCTGGGACGCTTGTTTTGAAGAAAGCATCGGTCTGCAATCAAAGAAAGATCTCGTGAATTACCAAAGTTATATTCAGAAAGATAGTGTAGAAAATGGAGTATGTAAGTCCGAACCTTTAAACCACCCTTCTCTTCTTCAACTTGACCTTTAAAGAGTGATATGACAGTTCTAGCACCAACACCTACGATCACGATATCAGCTTCTAATGTTCTTCCGTCCTTCAGTTTTACCTCAGTGACCTGCATCATTAAGAAACAGAGCGATATTGATGAAGAAGCGCAGAAAAAAAGAAACTACTGTTTGAATGGATGCTATTTGCTAACCTCTCCATCTGCGTTGGTGTTGAAACCTGCTGCAACAGTGCCTTTAACAATATTGATTCCTTTGTTAGCGTAGTAACCCTCGTAGAACGAAGCAATGCCAGCGGTGAAAAGCCGAGGCACTTTTTGATAGACAATCAAAAGGAAAGAGGTTAAGAAAATGGAGAGAAATGAGATTTGTTTACAAGTGCATTGGCTTAGAGAGTTTCCACTTACTGCACCAAGGCTCTGGATAAACCATTGTAACTTCAAGGTTGTTAGCCTTCAGAGCAGCACTGAGTTCAAGACCAATGTAACCGCCACCAACAACCACGGCCTTTCCTTTGGCTTTTGCTTCCATTGCAGCCGTAAGTTTATCAGCATCTTCGAGTTCTCTCAGGTAGAATATATTCTTAGCATCTGCACCTTGGACTCCAAAATCTGACAATCTTGTGACCTTCACAGTTTAAGAAATTCCTTAGACAAGATACAAGAAAAGACAATGCCTGTAAGTAGAGAAAGAGAGAGAGATTGTCCTCACAGTAGAACCAGTTGCAGCTATCAAAGTTTGGTATTTAAAGACTTGTCCAGTACTAGTGACAAGTGTCTTTGCTGCAAGATCTGCTTTAACAATCTCAGTGCCTAGAATCAACTCAATCCCTAAAACAAGTAGGAACAGTAGCAAAATACATATAAGCAGAGAGAGACATTGTGTTATAAAACGCTTAAAGCACACAAAAAGAAAACTCACCGTTATCTTTGTACCATTCAGGGAGCTGTTTATCTCCACCACTTCCAGCACAAACATAGAAATTCGGAAGTGTAGCTTTACCTGTTTACCAATAAGAACAATAATCTAAGTAAGAAGAGGACACAAACTCAATATGATGCAACATGTGGAATCAAATTCTTACTCTCAAGGTGAATATATCCCTTGCTAAGTGCAGGACGCTCATATGGAGGCACCTGTTTAACCAAAATATCGTCAATCCTACACTATAAGAATCCTGAACATGAATAGATCGCAAGAGATAGTTATAATTCATCATGAAACTTACTTGTTCCCTGGAAATAATAGCAAGTTCACCAGGTTTAACACCTTGCTTAACAAATTCTCTAGCCGCGTATCCCTGTGAATCAATAACAATGATTCTAAGACTTTGAAGCTACAAATACTAGCAACCTCACTTTCTCGAGTGAAGAGAATTCAAATAGCGAAACAGTAAGTGACCAATTGGTAATGAGTGGATTGGCATATGGTCTCAATTTCCAATGTGGGTCAATTACATTCTAACACGCCCTCACGAGTGGTATAACCGAATATCTCGAAAGACCACAATATACGCATTATCATGATACATGCATATTGTTCACACTCCCATCAAACGCATATCCTTATGTATGTCTGATGGGTCAGAATATCTTGGACTCTGATACCATGATTAATTATGAGCTTTCAACTCAAAACCACCCTTATCTTATATATAGTATTCAAGTCTCGTATAAATTCCCGATATGAGATGAGTAAGTACAGAGTGATCATTTGTAATCGTTAGCGAAGAGATATAAACACAAATCAATTCAGAGAGACTTACGGCGGAAACACCACCACCGATGATCACGTACTTGAAGCTCTTCTCTTCCGCCATTGATGCTATCAAATCGTCTCTCAGTTTCTTCGAATTCTATATATATGATTTGCGATTTGTCTTTTTACTTTCCTTTTGTGATCGGACAGAAACGATTGGATCTTTCTTCTTATATATAGAGACTAGAGAGAGACATCTACCGGTATAGATGGAATCTTAACACGTGGCGTAATCTAAACCGTTAGATATCCCGCTTTTGTTATAGTAATCAAAATCAAATCAAGTCTTTGCGTCTAACATTCTTGACCCGGTCTTACATCTATGTGAAACTGACATTTTTTAGCTTTAAAATTTCCGACACAAACCGGTTTATTGATACCTTTCATATTTGAAGATTTTTATATTAATTTTGTTCATATTTGGAGAATATTGTTTACATTTGTATAAAAGGAACAATCATTATACTTGGTCAGCAACCACTACTCAAAAATCAACGAATAAAGTAAAAAATAATTCGTGACCAAAAAAGGTGATCTATATTAGATTAGGGAGTTGTTGGTTTATTGGAATTTATGTACTATAGGAATTTGCAAGTAAGATATAAAACTCTAAGAATCTAATTCACAAAGAATAACCTCTCTTGATTTGATGAACCGAAATATATATATATATATATATGCATATATTTATAATATTTTGTACATACCTTTTTGATTTTGATGTGATGATAATGTTGATAATATTGTTCGTAGATGCTCACTTCATGGTTTTCCTGTCATAATTTAGCACTTGAAAATATTTGTTTTTTTTTGTCAACGGCAATATCAATATAGGATTCTTACATAATTCTTGTAGATGGTAGAATACGATCCCTGATTATATATGTGCACCTACCTTTAGTGGACTTATCACCAGACCAAAAACTACTTGCCTTGAAAATATTTGTTTATTTGATTTATTTTAATTACTTTTTGATAATTATTTTTGTTACTTGCATGCATTATTTGAGATTTGAGGGTCATGAATATTATGAGAAACCCATAGAAGGACGGGCTTCTTTTTTGGGACCAAAATAAAGCCATAACGGGCTTATATTAATGGGCTGGGCCGATATGTTAACGGGCTTTCCGGATATTGTATACTTTTTTCATTATTGTTCTAGATAGCAAATGCTTAATTCTCATTTTTATAGTAGTTGTTTTATTATTTTTAAGAAATCGACAACTGTGTTCACTCATTGTATATTGTTGTTCAAAATAAATAATTCAAAATTTGTACATATATATACATTAGTTGCAGGCTTGTAATTAGTGCTATCCGCCTATGCATAATGGTTCATATATTTCATCACAATCACATATCTTTATTTTCTAGCTAGTCATTAAAAAGTCAACGATTTTGTTTTTTTTGTATAACTGATCGGTCCATTAGTCAAGTTCCAGGCGGCGGAACTCAATCCCGAAACATACAAGTGTGTCTGCCTTTAGTAGACATACTATCTGCCACTAGGTTAAACGCCACTTGCATCAACGATTTTGTTTAAAAAACTAATATTTTATCATTTTATGGAAGGTATGTAATATAATATTAGTATAAATCAACATTTGGTGATAAATATGTAATGATGTAAAATCTTTGCTATATCGTTATTAAAGATGGATGACCAAAATATAAAATCTATTGCAATTTATGATTGGGATAAATTGTCCATGACCAAAATAAGACTTATCTTCTACCTAAAAAACAATGATGATGAGCATAATCAATAAAATTTATATACTAAATTATTTATAGTGGCTCATTTTTTTTGTATTGATCTTCCTGGATTTGCGAACACTTTAAGCTTTTAGAAAACTATATTATGCTTTAAAAATCAGCTTAGCTTTAAGAAACTAGTGTAAACCTTTTCATATAGGTTAATATATTTATAACTTTTGAAACAACCAATAGAAAAAACACTATAACTTTCCTCGAGCAAAGTGATATGTATTTAATTATAACAATAGACTTACAAAAACCACATTATTGTCAAAAAGAAACTAGATTAAATTGTCATAATGATCTACTAAACCAGATTACTTGTTTATTTAAAGAGTTAAAAATGGGAGCGAAGTTGATCTCATAGTAGTTAGGATAATCCAACTAATGACTTGATATCAGAATTCGATTTTTTTACCTGCTGTATTTTGTTTGTTAAAAAAGAATTTTAGGATGAGTTTTAAACTATAAATCAGGTTTTGTCGATCTAACATTGCCAAAAAAAAAAAAAGTTAAAGTTAGGACACGACCAGAAAGATAAGTAGTGATCAACATGTCAATAATAGTCTTCATAGAGTTAATTTAAATATTTATTAATCTCGTTATTACATTACATGAGACCCACAAACATATGATATGGGTCCCATCATTTGTTCTTCAAACAGCACAGAAATTTGCAGAATTCTTATGAAACCTCTTCAAAAATATACCGACAAAAAACTCTGCAAAACAAAAGAGAGAAGAGACAGAAGACGCAGAAACAAAAGCTTCTCTTGTCTATTTCTGCTTCGTCAATTTGTTCTTCAATCATTTCCAGGTATTATCACACTCTTGTTCATATATGAATTAATTTAAACTAAGAAACATCTGTAGTTGCAGACATTGTTGAACTAGATATTCCAGATGTGTGACTGTTTCATAGGTTTGGTCTGTTATGTTCTTTAGTCATTGATCAAAGATTATTGTAATGGTTCTATTCTTTAGGCATTGATCAAAGTTTATCATAATGGTTCTGTTCTGTTCTTATGTATGTGTGTTCTGTTTATGTTATGTTCTGTTCTTATGAATCCTTCATCAACATGAGAATCACAAATTTTCCTTTAATGTGTGTGTGTGTGTTTTAACTGATATGTGAATGATAATTGCAGGTGCGAGTGGGATCAAAAGATGTGTGTACAGGTTTAGATAGGGTTACTAAGATGCTGTGTGATTGAGCTTTAAGGTTATGGGTTCATTTGCTGGAAAGTGTGAAATTGTGGAAGAGAAAGAAGACCGTCAAAACTCACTTGTATACTCCTCAAGATCAACTGCTAATAATCCACATTCTAGTTTAAGCATTGTTGACGACAAGGATCTGGAGAGACCAGTACTGAAATTAGGTTATAGAGGTTCATTAGAAGATGATATCAATCAACTTTTTGAGTCTATAAGTATTAGAACATCCGGAATGATTCCTTCTTATCAAGTTGGTGCAAGTAGTAGCAGTAGAAACAACAGTCCATTGCAGAGAACTGCTTTAAAAAGTCCTGGACCTCGATCGCCAAGTAAGAGAACTGCTGAGCCAGCGAATTTAAAACAAGCTTTGAGAGATTTATGTGTTACTAAGGCTTCAGAAACTGCAGCTACTAAACGGATGCCTAAAGGAAGTATTGGAGGTTCGGTTTATGGTTCGGTTTTGGTTGAACCAGGAAGTGGTGCTAATGAAGAAGGTAAATCAGTTCTTGTTGAGTTACTTGAAGAGGCTCAAAGTAGTTCAAGTGATAGCATATCGCAGCAACTTCGTCTTCTTAAGATACATTCTTCAAGCCAAAACTCTCAGACATCAAAGCGGAATTGCGATGAGATTACAACAGTTGAGAAACGTAAGAACTTGTCTCTTGGAGATGAAGAACAGAGAAGTTTTGGTTCATCATCGCCTATAGCAGGGAACAATAAAACAGTGGTTGGACTCAAATCAGTTAGAAAAGTGAGGCTGTTGTATGCGAATACACCAACTTCCACCATAGTTAATGGCAAGAGAGTGGCTAAGTTAACAAGAAACATTCCACGAGGAGGAGCTAAACCGGGTCTAAGAAGCAAAGGTTGCTTGAATAAGAAGGCAACAAATGTGTATGATGAAGTAGATGGCTTCTATGATCCCATTGCTAAGGAACTCCTCTGCCATAGATGTCATTTCTCTTTGAAGAACACTGCAGGTAAAGAAGACCCACCTGTACATGCAGATTTTGGGATGAATCCGAGCGTCAAAGAAGGTTATTTAGATGAATTGGCTTCTTTCTCCAGTTCAAGCTATGAGAGCTCTCATGAGATCAATGCTAATGCAGAGACCAAACTTGATAAGATAAGAAACTCTCTGGATTTGATGAATTCAGAGACCTCTCAAGCTTCTCTAGCATCTTCATTCGTTGATAAAAGCATTGAAGATGTTCCTAAATATGGAAACAGTAAGATCACTAAGGAAGATTCTCTATCCAGCAAAGAAGTTGGTCAGAAAGGTTCTGTTTTTATGTCGGAACAAAGTGTGGAGATTGGTTCTTTCAGTGAGAAATCTGTTGTGATGAATCCAGATAGCCCTCCAAACAAACTCAGCTTAGACAGAGCAGCAGTTGAAGCTATCAACGAGAACTCGGAAATCGAAAACAAAGGTGGAGAATGTATCGGATACAACAGCTCAAGCACGAGTATAAGCGAAGAAGAACAAGAACAGAACAATAATATAATGACAAGGTCTAGCTTTGGAAACAGGCCTCATATGTCTAAAGATGTAAGATGGGAAGCTATTCAACATATAAGGGCACAACATGGGCTTGGTTCATTGGGTCTTAGACATTTCAATCTTCTGAAAAAGCTTGGATGTGGAGATATAGGGACAGTTTATCTCGCTGAACTCACAGGAACAAACTGCTTGTTTGCTATAAAAGTGATGGACAATGAATTCTTGGAGAGGAGGAACAAAATGTCTAGAGCTCAAACAGAGAAAGAGATTCTCCAAATGCTTGATCATCCATTTCTTCCGACATTATACGCTCACTTCACGTCTGATAACTTATCATGTTTGGTCATGGAATGTTGTCCAGGAGGTGACTTACATGTTTTAAGACAAAAGCAGCCTGGAAGATGGTTTCCTGAGCCAGCAGCTAGGTACTTGTTTCCTTATAACATACTGGTTTACTTTTAGTTATGCTTCTGGTTTCTGATGTGAGCTCTTTATGATGTTTTTGCAGGTTCTATGTTGCAGAGGTGCTTCTAGCATTGGAGTATCTGCATATGCTTGGTGTTATATACCGCGATTTGAAGCCAGAGAACATTTTGGTACGAGACGATGGGCATATCATGGTGACAGATTTTGACCTCTCTTTAAGGTGTACAGTGAGTCCAACGCTTCTAAACTGGTCATCTCCACTCCATGCCGATGCAATAAGACTCTCTTCAGGTAGTCGTGGCTCTAACTGCATCGAACCATCATGTTTCCGTCCTAAACTCTCTCGTGGATCAGGGACCAAGAAAAAAGCCAAACAACACCGTATCATGATGAAGAAACTCAAAAAATCCGACCTAATCGCTCGGTTCAAATCATTACCACAACTCGTAGCAGAACCAACAGATGCAAGATCAAACTCTTTTGTTGGTACACACGAGTATCTAGCTCCTGAGATCATTAAAGGTGAAGGTCATGGTGCAGCAGTTGATTGGTGGACTTTTGGGATCTTTCTATATGAGTTACTTTACGGAAAAACTCCATTCAAAGGAGCTACTAATGAAGAGACTATAGCTAATGTGGTGCTTCAGAGTTTGAAGTTTCCTGATAACCCTAATGTGAGTTTTCAAGCTAAGGATCTTATAAAAGGCTTGTTGGTGAAGGAACCAGAGAATCGATTAGGTACAGAGAAAGGAGCTGCAGAGATTAAACGGCATGCATTCTTTGAAGGCTTGAATTGGGCTTTGATTCGGTGTGCGATTCCACCTGAGCTTCCGGATTTTTATGACTATGGAGTTCCAAATCATGAAGGTAAAAGTAATTACTTGGATTGCAAGGCAGTTGGTGAACACCTTGAGTTTCAGTTGTTCTAGATCGAGAGAAGACGTGTGACTATAAGTCTTTCATATTGCAAGTTATGCAGTCACTTTTTGGGTTTTTGTACTCATTAATTTTTGTTTCATTTTGTGTAAACGAAGTTATTTGGTTTAATATATAAAAATTTCGAAATATAAATTACCATAAAAGAGTGACAAAAAAAAGTGACCATAATATGGTTTAATGGTTAATGTAAACCGGTTCAAATGAAATTATGTGGTTATTTCCGGTTTATTCAAGATTGACTGTTGTTGAGCTTGACATATTGTGAATGGGATGATATCTGATAAACTAATATTCTATTGCTAGGATTGTGAATGGGATAATGTTTTATTATATAAAGTTAGATTTCAAAAATTAGTAGTTAATAGAATTGTCCACTTGTTAAATCTAATGATCAAAAAAATATTCCATATTTACATTTTATTAAATAAAAGATAAAATCAATTCCTAATTCTATTATATAAAATTGGGTTTCAAAAATTAGTAATCAACGAGATTGTTCCACGTGTCAAACCCAACGATCAAAAATTATTCTGTATTTCTATTTTATTAAATAAAAAATAAAAATCAATTACTAATCCTATTATATATATTTATATTCAACCAAACCAAACCTGACAAAATACCAAAATATATTCTAAATTTTTGTACCCGAAAAATAGAATCTTAATCCGGTTTAGAATCGAATCTACAACTGAATTTGTAACCAATATATGTTTTCATTAAATTTTAGCTTTTTACAATTTTTTCTATTAATATTTATTAAGTTTGAAATTTATATAAAAATTTATAACGAAATCTATCTTAATCCTATTTTTAAGAGCAATTATGAATTATATATTAACTAGATGATGTCCCGTTAAGTGATATTTTTATTTATTTATTTATTATTTTCTGGTTTGATTTCTATGTCCATATTTATTAATTATATATATATTTGATATATTAAAAATAAATTTATTGTGATCACCACTGTTGTACACAAAATATATTTTTTATCTCTATTTACTTAAGTTATGATGTATTACAGTTTGCATAAAATTCTTTTGACTCGTGTCATTTACGTTTTGGCTCATGTTCATTTATGTTTTTAGAGTCGTTTATAACTTAACTTTTAGACTCGTATTTATTTAGGGTTTTGAACCCGTATTTATTTAGGTTTCAAATCTATGTTTAATTTTGCTGTGTTATACATCATCGATAGAACACATATTTTTATTTATTAATATTATAAGTAATTCATCAAGTATATACTAATATATATATATATATATATATATATCGGGTTTTAAACTCGTATTTATTTAAGTTTGTAGATCTATGTATATTTTTGCTTTATAGTATCGATTTGACACATATTTTTATTTATTAATATTTTAATCAATTTAGTAGGTATATACTAATATAAATTTATCTATAATCATCTTATTAATATGTATTTGTAGATTAACAAAAGCTGATATTTAATATAACTAATATAATTTTTAGTTTGTGAAAACTTGAAAGTTGATATCATTAGTTATTTAGTTTTTAATAAATATTGATAGCATTAGTTATTTCATTTTTTTATCTTATAACTAAAAAATATATGTATTTATATCTTCTATATAAAGTTATGTTTTTGTGAAAATTTGGTTTATTTCCTGCATATTTATATTGAGATTATAAATTTTTTCTGTTTTTATGTCTTATATGTATAACATATATACTTATTTTTTAATAATTAATACTTATAATAAAAATATATATATATATATATATTTCTAATAAATATATTTACTAAAGTTTTGATTGTATATAAAATTTAAAAGATATATAATATCTTTTATATATAACAAATATTATTATTTTCTAATAATTAATAGTTACAATCGAAAATAATACTTTTAAAAAAGTTATCATTTACGTGTAAGATAAATATCTTTAATTCATCTTTCAAATAATTATGGATAATCAACCAATTTTAATCCGAATACCGAGTCTGGTAGAGGATCTGTTGGCTTAATTGTGGTTGTGTACATGAAAGAGACCTTAAAGTTATGAGTAGAAGTACAGTAAGCTCGAGTTGTAGAAAAAACTTGTAGGTTAATAATGATTTTAGTACTTCATTGTTCAAAAAGTTTTTTGAATTTAAAAATCAATTCATTTTTCTTCAAATTATAGTAAATTTTATCACCATAATATATATATATATATATATATATATTAAAAATATTTTAAATTATTATAAAAGTATTCACATAGATAAATTATTAATA